>SNQJ01S0018360.1:5668-22565 GCA_010110895.2 Picea sitchensis | reverse complement strand
CACCATTGGTGCAACCATGGGCTTACAGTTCATCATTCCAAACTTTTTCAATATCTCAACTATGTACTTCCCCTGACTTAGGAAGATCTCATCAGTTCTCTACCACACCTCTAGTCCCAAGAACTAGTTCATAATACCAAGGTCTTTCATCTCAAACTTAGAGGCCAACACATACTTGCATTCAACAATAAGGCTCTCTATCCGATGAGGAATAAATCATCGACGTATAGGACCAAAATAAGGGATTCACCATTAATAGTCATGTAGTACAAGTTGGGATCAACAACACTTTTGTTGAAGCCCAAACTCATCAGGTGTCCACCAATCCTTTCATACCAAGCTCGAGGTGCTTTCTTGAGTCCATACAGGGTCTTCTTCAACCTGCACAGATGAGACTCCTTCTCATGTATCATGAAACCATCTGGCTGCTCGATGTATACTGCTTCCTCAATCTCTCCATTGAGAAAGGTTGTCTTCACATCCATATGATGTATTCTCCACCCATGGATGTTGCAAGGGAAATAATCATACAGATATAAGTGTATCGAGCAATAGGAGAAAATGTCTCCTCATAATCTGTTCCCTACATATGATAGAATCCTCTAGCAAAAAATATCACTTTGTGCTTCTCGATGCTCCCACTAGCTGTGTGCTTGATCTTATAGATCCACTTGGAAGTCACTATAGACTTCCCCTCAGATCTCAGAACAATATCCCACACATCATTCTTCATGATGGACTGATACTCCTCCATCATGGCATCTCTCCATACTGGTTGAATAGATACCTCCTCATAATAGCAAGGTATCTATTCAACACTTGGCCTACTTGGGCTCATGGACGAGTCACTTAAATAACTATATATGGGTACCTTCCAAGGAGTGACACCCTACCTTACCTCTTTCTCAAAGAGGACTGATTTAAAACTATTATTAAGGAAAGGAATTAAACTTTCTACTGTGTGTGTACATTAAGAAGTTTTAAACTGTGTATTTTTCATGGACTAATAAACCGTTAGTTAACTATATGTGTTTTTGGCAACAATTGAACAGTCAGTGAATCATAGAAAGACTCCAATACTAAAGGATGATGGCATGCCATGAAGTGGGGGATGGCTCCCACAATAGAGACAAGGAATCTGATGAAATGAGGGCAGTGGAAACCCCTCTAGATCTAGCTGAAACTGTAAGAAACCTCAGGGCCGAGCTACAAAGTTTCAAGGCTGACAATGAGAGATTGATAAAGGAGCAAAAGAAACAAACATAAATTAATGCGGTCTTGCTACAGAGCTTGTCCGACATACAGAGGCAACTGCAACATGAACCCGCAACCAATCATGCAGACCGACAACACAAGAAGAGAGGTAAGAGTCCACTTGAGACCCGAAAGAACATATCCATAAGTGACCCCACTGGGAGAAGTACCGCAAATAAGGTCCAACCTGGAGGCTGGGGACACTCATCGGGAGAGTCCTCTGGAAAGGAAGCTGATAACTCCGAAGGGTCTTCTAGTAGTAGGGCCAACTCGCATTCTCAGAAGAAAGGAAAGAAACTGAAGCGTTCTAAAACCAGTGGACCCAAAGAGTTAAAGAAAGCCAAACCACCCTCTTTCGACAAAGAGATAAAGAAGGGAGAAGAGGCAAAAGCTTGGCTTCTTGGTTTAAAGAAGTATTCCAGAGTCCACGACTACTCCAAAAACTTGAAGGCTCGAATAGCCATCTTCAACCTGAATGGAAAGGCTTCCATATGGTGGGAAGACCTGAGGAATGTGAAAGGAGTCCATGAGAGGGACTTGTCATGGAAACAGTTTGAGAAATACTTCAGAAAGCAGTGTCCATCAGAAAAATACATGGAGGGGAAAACCAAGGAATTCTATGAACTTCGGCTGGGACAACTCACCATAGAGGAATTTGTTAATAAATTCTTTGAACTACTGAGGTATGTACCCTACATAAAAGATGAAAAAATGAAAATGCAGTGGTTCATTAGTGGGTTACCTCAGGCCTATCGGGACAGTATTGAGTTCGACAAACCAAGGACCTTAGAAGAGACTATCCGGAAGACGAGGTGTTGTTATGAACAAATGGGGAGAAAGATAAGACCCCACGAGGATTGGAAGAAAAAGAGTAGTCTGGGATTCCAGAAGAAAAGGTTTAACTCCTCAAGAGTTAAGAACTATGGAAAATATTCTAGGGGAAGCCTTCCAGCTAGAAGTGTATACCAACAAAATTTCCCCTCTCAAAGTGGAAATAAACCTTTTCAGACAGCCCCAACAAAGACCGATAACCTAAAGAAGGAGCCCTTAAAATGTTGGGGTTGTGGAGAAAATCATAGATTGAGGGACTGCCCACACAGACAACAAAACAATAAGGGGATCCACAATATGGAAGAAGCTACCACTGTCAATGATGTGGATAGGAGCATGCCATGAATCTATGCAGCCTTGGAAAATAATCAAGCCGACCATCAAGCTTCAGTAGTGGAGCTGGAAGGTATGATCGCCAACCATCCAATTTCTATTTTAATTGACCCAGGTTCTAATTTGAGTTACGTATCCCCTCAAACTGTCGATAAGTGTAAATTGCAACCAACTAGACATGTTAAACCATGGCTGGTACAACTAGCCACTGGGACCAAAATAAAGGTGGCAGAGGTTATACCAGCCTGCCAATTCTTCATGGGTGGATTACCCACCCAAGCGACCCTTAATATACTTCCCTTGGGATCTTATGACTTGTTGATTGGTATGAATTGGTTGACTGCTCATAAAACTAAAATGGACTGTTACCATAAAACTTTAGAATGTGTAAATGAAGATGGGAGAAAGATGGCCCTCCAAGGGATTCAGAAGCATGTCTCAGTGAGACAAATATCGGCCCTTCAAATGAAGAAGTATTGCAGAAAAGGGTGTTCCTTATATGCAATACAGGTGTTGGACTCCGTTGAAAATGACAAACTAAAACTAGAGGACCACCCCATATTAAGAGAATACAAGGATGTGTTCCCAGAAGAAGTACCCAGTCTACCTCCGAGAAGGGATATTGACTTCTCAATAGAACTTACATCGGAAAGCGGTACCAGCATCTAGAACGCCATATAGAATGAGCACGCCAGAACTTGTTGAACTCAAGCTACAACTAAAAGAGATGATGGACAAAGGCTACATCCGACCCAGTGTATTTCCATGGGGATCACCTGTCCTGTTTGTGAAAAAGAAAGATGGCACACTCCGATTGTGCATAGATTATAGACAACTCAATAAGGCAACCATAAAGAACAAGTACCCCTTACCAATAATCGATGACCCGTTCGACCAATTGGGAGGTGCATCCATCTTCTCAAAGATCGACCTAAGATCTGGCTACCATCAAGTCCGGATTAAGGATGAAGATATCCACAAAACAACCTTCAGAACGAGGTATGGTCACTATGAATTTGTGGTGGTGCCATTTGGTTTAACCAATGCCCCTGCCACTTTTATGTGCTTGATGAATAATGTACTCAGCAACTTTCTAGACAAATTTGTATTGGTTTTCATTGATGATATCCTAATCTACTCCAAGAACAGGGAGGAGCACGAAGAACATATTAGACTTGTACTTCAAGTACTGAGGGAGCATAAGCTCTGCGCTAAGTTTAGCAAGTGTGATTTCTTTCATAAGCAAGTCCACTACTTAGGCCATGTCATATCTAAGGAAGGGGTGGCAGTAGACCTTGACAAGATCAGATCCATTATGGAATGGCCTACCCTGAAAGATGTATCTGATATTAGGTCCTTTATGGGCTTAGCAAGATACTATAGAAGATTCATAAAAGGGTTTTCCAAGATTGGTTGTCCAATCACTGCCCTTCAGAAGAAGGGAGCTAAATTCATTTGGACATCAAAATGCAAAGAAATATTTTAGGAACTAAAATACCTCCTGACCCATGCACCTGTGCTAAATATTACAGACCCAGATGATGATTTCCTGGTGTGTACAGATGCCTGCAAGGAAGGACTCGGAGGAGTCCTTATGCAAGAAGGACGTGTAATATGCTATACGTCTTGAAAATTAAATGAGCAATGAGATCAATTATGTGACCCATGACCTAGAGCTGGCTGCCATAGTACATGCCTTGAAAATGTGGAGACACTACCTCCTGGGTAGAAGATTTGTGCTTATGATAGATCATTGTGGATTGAGACACATGTTTGATCAACCAAAACTCAATGCCAGGAAAGCAAGGTGGATGGCTCTCCTAAGTGAATTTGATTTTGAAATCAAACATATAAAAGGAAAGGAAAATAGGGTGGCCAATGCCCTTAGCAGAAGTATAAAAACGATTCATCTAGCAGCAATAAGCACCTGCGAAACGAGTGTCAGGGAGATAATAAAAAATTCCCGAGAGACAGATGCATTCTTTAATATCGCGGCGTCATACCTAAGGCAAGAGCCTACAGGGTTGAAGTATGAAGGCTACCAAATGCTCGAGGAAGGGCTGCTGACTTACAGAAACAAATTATATATTCCAAACTGTGACGACTTGAAGAGGTTCATAATGGATGAACTGCATAAGAGACCATATATTGGTCACCCGAGATATCAGAAGATGATCACGACCACTAGGAAACAATTTTATTGGCCTGAGTTAAAGAAATACATAGCTAACTACTTAGCTAAGTGCCTGGAATGCCATCAATTTAAGGTAGAGCACCAGCATCCAGCTGGATTGTTACAACCCGTACCTATTCTAGAATGGAGATGGGAAACCATCTCCATGGATTTCATCACCGGATTACCAAATTCGACCAAGCAAAATGATGCCATTATGGTCGTGGTAGACAAACTGAGTAAGTTTGCCCATTTCATCCCTGTTAAGTCAACTTGCAAGGCAATAGATATTGCCAACTTCTTCATGAAAGAAATATTCAGACTGCATGGCATGCCCAAGGAAATTGTATCTGACAGAGATACCAAATTCTCTTCAAACTTTTGGAAATCCCTAATGGCCAGTTTCGAGACTAAATTTTTGTTCAGCACAACCTATCACCCTCAAATGGATGGACAAACAGAAAGAGTAAACCAAATAATGGAGGACATGCTAAGAATGCACGTAATGCATCAGCCTAAGAAGTGGGAAGACTACCTACCATTGGTAGAGTTTTCCTACAACAACGGTTATCAGGAATCCTTAAATATGAGCCCCTTTGAAGCCCTCTATGGTAAACAATGCAATATCCCAATCAGTTGGAGTAATCCAGTGGACAAAATTACAATAGGACTCAAAATGCTGAAAGAAATGGAACAACAAGTAGTGCAAATAAGGAAAAATCTGAAAATTGCTCAGGACCGACATAAAAGTTACGCCGATAGAAAGAGAACCCCCAGAGAATTCAAAGCCGGAGACCATGTTTATCTCAGAGTTAGACCCCGAAAGAGTTCCCTGAGTATGGGAGCTTGTGCCAAGTTGGCACCTCAGTATTGTGGACCCTTTGAAGTCCTAGATAGAGTGGGACCATTAGCCTATATGCTAGCACTTCCTCCCACTGTAAATGCACATAATGTTTTTCACGTTTCATTATTGAAGAAATGTGTACATGATGCTAATCATATAATTGATTGGTCTGTGATCTAGGTGGAACCGGAGGGAGAATTCTTGCCAAAACCCCAATGCATACTATACAGGAAGGAAATAACACTCAGGAACTGAACCATTGCACAGGTCAAGGTGAAATGGAAACACTTTGGCCCAGATGAGGCTACATGGGAAATGGAAGATGCCATGAGGCAGGCATTTTCGATTTTGTTTTCTCCGGTACATACATATCGTATTGGTAGATAGAACATCGAGGACGATGATTTCGTTAAGGGGGAGGGAATTGTAGCATCCTGTTTTGCCCAGTCTATAAATATAACTTTATTGAGTAGGAACTATGGCAAACTCAAATTGTGAATGTTTAATTTGGTGGACCTTTGTATAAAGGCCCATGAATGTAAATCCTGTTATTTGGTTGGATAATGGAAACGTGTTGCGTGACTTCTAAGAGAGGGGATGTGCTAAGAAAGAAAGGCCACGATTGCTAATGAAAAAGGTGGTGGAGGGAACTTGGAACGGTTGCAATAACCTCCACCGAACCAGTATCATACTTGAGTTAATGTTTCTCAAGATCAGAACAACCCTCTCGCCAGAATTGAATTCCCGTCAGGATGGTAGGTGGGAAGGGCCTCCTTAAGAGTTAATGAGGGATGGGGTAGACTCCCCATCAGAGGGATTCCGGACCTTACCACAAACGGGGGGATTCGAGCCACACGCAACCTTGTCGGGGAAGGCAAGAAAGGAAGCGTGGTGGACAGAGGGAGCAGCTGGGACGAAGAGTGCAGGGATGAGAGAAGAAACTCTCGGATCCGAGGAAGGATTGAAAGGTGAAACATTGAGTTCTGATCATGGGAAATAGAGATAGAGCCATGAGAAGGAGAGTAACATTCATCCTCATCTATTCTTGTATTGGGAGAAGGAGAGTAACCTTCGTCCCTAACTTCCATTGAGATGGAAGTAAGAGATTTTTTTTTTTTGTTTGTTAGTTTGTCCGTGACATGTGGGATTAACCTGTGGCTAAGAAACCATGACTCAAGGGCATCTAAGCCGTCAAAATCACCTAGGGATCGCACCCGGCCTGAGCCACACCAACCCTTAACATGGATGGATTTTTTTGTCCCCGCAGGTTTCGAACCGGTGACTTTAACATCACGGAGCGCCTTAACAACACACTCTGTCACCAACTGTCCTACAACTAGGAGACTGAGATGGAAGTAAGAGATTTAATCTCAAAGCACCATGGCCTATTCTTGGGGGTGGCCAATGATAAATCCGTTGGGAGTGACTGAGCCTATTGTTGGGTGGAAACGAGCACCCCTCCCAGTGGTCGCGTCATGCCTGGTGTTTCTGATAAGTGTTTTATGTCTTGTATTTTGAATTGAATATCATGGATGCATGCTCATGTTTATATGCTCATAAATGGTTTATGTATAGAAGTGATTGCCTTGTGTTTTGATTGGAAATAATGGATGCATGCTTATACTTATATGTCCATAATCGGTTTATGTATAGAATGAATAAGTTCATAATAAGAGTCCAATCCCTTGGGAGTTGTTCAATCTACTTGTTTTCACATTATGTTCTGGTTTAATTTCCCAAAGGCACCTTCCCCGGGGAGTTTCCTCACATTCCAGAGTCGGAGTGAGTTCCTTGAAATGGCTATCGTTACAGTAAATCCACGAGTTTACTCTACCCTTGTTCCAGAGTTCATAGCTCAACGAATTAGGAAGGAACTTCATTCAGGTCACCAAGCCTAGGGATAATTACCCAAGAACCCTCTGAAGCATCATGTGATCCAGGTCTAGAAACCTGGTGCCAAAAGGAGTTATCTCTCGAAAGTTTCGAAGTCGTGGGAAATTGAAGTCCCGAGAATTTAAATCTCGTCACTTAAGTTCAGAAGGGATAGTGAATCCAATTAGCAAAAGGGCGGGACCTCTTGTTTGCTAGATGAATGGACGAGATCCGTTTCGGGAGTATCCCAAACCCGCCAGGACCCATAGATATAGAGGAGAAGCCTAGACGTTAATGCCTCGACTCCCTCAGTCTTCGTAAGTAGCGATGGAACCAGGGCCGTCGATCTAAGTTAGATCTGAACCGTTGGTTCTTTTCACGAAATCGGGGATCGCGAGTTGGGAGAACAAGGTTCTGCCTTGGGTCTCAAATCCCCGATGAGTTGGAAGCCGGTTGAATCCTACTCGTCCATTGTGGAGGACACGTGGCAGAAATCCAGGAGCCATCGGGGTTTTGATCACCGGGGAAACGAGAGTGAAGACCCCGCCAGAATCTCGAAAGGTAGAATGTCGGGATTTGATCTGGGCC
This sequence comes from Picea sitchensis, assembly GCA_010110895.2. Taxonomy (NCBI): domain Eukaryota; kingdom Viridiplantae; phylum Streptophyta; class Pinopsida; order Pinales; family Pinaceae; genus Picea; species Picea sitchensis. The sequence continues at coordinate 14,670 of SNQJ01S0018360.1, read as the reverse complement.
GTTGATCAAGTTGAATATCTGGACCGTAGATGGGTCATCGAATATTCAGGAATCGGGAGTATGGAGGAAACGACTACCTGAAAATCCCGATACGCGGGATCCTAACACAATCAGGACCGTTGATCGAGGAAGGGTCTGAGTCGTCAGATACGAAGCATCGAAATTTCGGGAATCGAGAGTCGGGAGAACAGAGGTGATTCGCATCGGGAATTCCCGATATGTAAAATCCCGATGCGCTCGGAAGGTCTAGCCCCAGGACATAGCCAGAGGTTATATGGTGGAAGTAAAGGGAGGAACTAACCTGAGCTAAGCCCCTGTCACAGGTTCGGAACTCGGGAGTTTGAAGAACAAGGGGTTGACTTCTTCAAATCGTCGATCCACGAAACGTGACGCGCCTTTGGGCTTAGCCGGTGGTCACAGGTGGTGGTCACGCGGAGAAAGGATACGAGAGGAGTTGAGGGCTCGTTAAGCCCCTTTCGGAGTTCGGGAGTTGGAGAGTCAGGAATGGTTCATATGTCGAAGTCCCGAGGTCGCAAAACGCGACGAGCTCCGGTAGCGCCATTTGGCATTAGTGCATGGTCACAAAGGTGGTCGCATGGAGTAGGGGAAAAAAAAGGGGATCCAAAGAGCTCCTTAACCCCATTTCAGGTTTCGTCATTTCAAAGGACAGGGAGCCAGGGAGAGCTCGCACAAAGGAATCCTGGAACGCGACAGTCGTAAGTGTCGTTTGGTAAGGCCTATGGTCATAACCAACGATCACATGGAGGAGGATAAGGGAAGAGCTAGCCTGCGCTAGGCCCTGTAGGAATTCGGGGATTCTGTCCCTCGGAAAAAGGGCAAAAAATTTATTTTTCTGTAGTGGGTGTGTGACAATTTCCAGGGGTTTATTTTGATATATTATATTATATGTTTCTAGTAAATACAGAGTGCACTACAACCCCCACAAAGTTTTGCTCCTAAACTCTAGATCTTCATTAATTTTTTTTCCAAGTTTTGGGTTTTTAATCTCTTAGATACAATGGAGTGTGTTTTGGTGCATAACTACCAATATACTATAGACCTTGCTTGTTGTTTGGTGGTTTTTGGTTTGCAAATCTGTTCTTCATTAAATTAAACAAATTTTGCATTTTATTAAACAAAAAACAAAAAAAACTAAACTTTGCATGCTTGTGAGATTTTGAAGCATTAAATATAAGGACTGCATTAGTGCATAGTTTGGTTTCAATTCTTGAAATAATTTTGGATTTGAATTATTTGTTTGGTTGCTTGGTGTGTGAGGTTGCATTTTCATATTTACAAAGGAATAGTTCTCGTCTCCCCTCTTTTGCTAGAATTCATTGAATTGAAAGAATTGCATTGTCATATTTGCATTGCTTGGTTGGGTGAAGAGTCATACATCACAAAAAGTATCACTCATTTCCCTTTGATGTAAATAACATCCATAAAAAGAAATTGCATAATCTAAAATCAATTAGACAACTTTTTTTTTCTTAGTGAACCAACATTAGAGAGGCTTAGGGCCTTGGAATATGATTGGAGAGTAAACTCTTCAAGGCCACAAAAATAAAACTTATGAGTCATTAAAGAGTGATAAATTCATTCTTGCAACTAGTGTGTCGAGAGCCTCCTCTAACATGGGATTTAAGCACGAGGTCACATCAAGGCAAGTAAGGAGATTACCCCTCTCTGTTGGTTTTGGTATTTGTGGTATCACTTTGATTTCTACGTATACGGGGTTTTCGTTGGTGCTATGCCTCTTTGTGAGGTAACACCTTCAGAGCTTTGAGCTTAGTTACCTTGCCCTTATGTGTGGTCGGACCTATGAATGTTTGTCCGGTCATTCATTGTATGGCGGTAGCCTTAGTGAGTTTTCTTAGGTAGCCAACATAGGTGACTATAGGTGGGACGTGCCTGTAGTACCTAGGGTATACGTTCATTCACGGTCTCAATTCCTCTGGAGGGTGCCCGCCTTAATAAAGGGTTCTTGCACTGGTCATGTATGTTTCATGCAGATCATCGTAATTGCTCCTCGTACCTTTGCTAGCCAATCTTGTGAGGACTTCATCTCCCCTGGAGGTTTGGTTTTTGGAAGCACCCTTGAGCCATTGGTTTTATTGATGTTATCCTAGATTTGATAGGGGTGTTCTCTTTGATTTTGAGTCTAGATTGACCTTAGGTTGAATTGTGTTTGATTTACACCTATTATTTTCACCATGGTTGAATTACCGCACCGACCTCGTTCGCTACGAGGACTAGAGCCAATCATCATGGAGGTGCAACTTCCTCTCAAGCGACGCGAGATAGGTGACAAAGAATTTGAAGGGCCTCAAATTTGGTTTGACGAGACTGGTTTGGTTTAAGTGGAAGTGGTAGATGAAAGACTTCTACCAAACTTTAACCCTCCTTTTAATGATCCCGAAGCACCCCTACTTGTCCAGGTAAGGGATATTTTTTATGAACCTTTTTCTTTGTTTAGTGATCCTCACACCATGTATGGACCAAGTTTTTTGTCTAGTGTAGCTGAGCCATCAAGCCCATAATCAAGTGGGCCTGGGGGCATCCCTGTGATGTCCACACTACCTTCCCTTAGCACCATTGGACCTACACTGTCCATGCATTTTTATATAGGTCCCTCAATCTGGGGGTCGTAGATTGTTTCTTCATTTCAATCCATTAGTATACTTAACGTTCCTACGCCCATCCCCTCAATTATGATGCCCACAACTTGGATCATCTTCCAGTGGGGGGCGATCCTTGGTTTTAGCATGGGGTGTGGAATTCCTTCCACCTCCAATAATACTATGAGCGACCCGACATCATCATGTGTGGGTGTACCTTTTGATTGGAATATTCCTAGTGGTTTGGGATTGTCCCTAGTCAAAATGGGGGCAGTAGTATGTCTGATAGATTCAACTTACCTTTTCCTGGGGGAACATACCTAGGGGGGACTTATCACAATGGGGAGGCTTTCCCTTTATTAACACCTTTGTTTTTGGGGGTTTCTTCCCTGGGACTAGTTTTGCGAACATTTTTCCTAGAGGGTCTACACCTATCCCTAGGGGCATCCCCCTCGGGGGAACGTCTATTCCAGGGAGAATACATGCTTCTGGAAGTGCCACCATTCATGGGGTACTCACTCTTCGTTCATTCTTCAACCCTCTGGTAGTACAAATATAGGGGGACCGCAAGGAATTGAGATAGCAGAGACTTCACCTCCCTCCCAATATTCATTTGCTCACACATAGTTTCCTTTCCTCACAACATTAGACTTGCATGATTTTTAATGATTGACAAATGACCCTATAGCTCATAACCTTTCATGGATGACCATGACCTCCAAGCTTCCATCAGACATACCAAAATTCGATGGTAAGACAAGAGAAGACCCCTCTACACACATTATGACATACCACTTATGGTGCTCATCCAATTCTTTGATGGATGATAGTGTGAGGTTGAATATTTTCGAAAGATCCCTAACCAGAGTTGTCGCCAAATGGTACATTTCATTACAAGACGGTTCCTTTAAAATATTCACCGACATAGTAATGGCGTTACTTACACATTACCAACTACCCATTAGATACGAAATAGGAATGAAGCTCTTGACTTCACTACATCAGGATACTACCACTCACATTTTTTATCATATTAATGAGTGATGACAAAGGTGTAGGATGATTAAGACCCAAATATCGGATAAACTCTTGATGGAGTGGTTCACCAAATCCCTCCTTCAAACCATTGTTAAGGATGTAGCTATGGCCAGGGCGACTACCGAAGAGTAAGCCATTATGCAAGATCAACACTTAGACTTGATTTATTCTCAGTTGATCATCCTGTATGACATCATTATGCATGCTCCTAGGCCATCACTAGATCCAAAGAATCCAAACCCAAGACCCCATGTCGATGGTGTGGTTGGTTATGTTTCCCATGTCTCTATGAAACAATTAGCTAACCATATGGGTCACATGACTATTTCATCACACCCATAAGCTTATGTTTCTAATGCTCAAATTTTCATAGTCCCTACTCAGACCTCCGAGGTGAATTCTGTGCAATCCATGCAATTGAAGAATCCTTAGCAACCTGGAGGGAAGAAGAATCATAAGAAGAAGAAAAATTCCAATACCGAGAAAGGGACTTCTCCCACCCAAAACACTCAGGATGGGGGCACTAAAGAGAAGAATAAGAGTCGGTTCCCATGCACGATTTGTAGGGAGGACTACCCTACTCATCAATGTCCTCGGAAGGATGAGGTCCATAGATTTTTAGCACAATAGAAGGGCCCTCAACAACCTGTTGTCTTAACCCATCATTTTCCCCCTCAATCTCAACATATGGTTGCTACAAATCTTTCCCCTCAACAAGGGGGCATGTCAGGTACCCCTCACCATGAGGGGTCTTCCTCAAATTCTTATGTTTTCATGTGTGAACACATGGTCAATTTGAAAACGCAAGCCAAGACCTACGACACATCCGAGACTATTCTTGTTGTGCATGAGACAACATCTTCTTCTCATCCTGGTGGCCCTCTTCATATTTAGAAGTCATATTTTGACGCACCGTTTCGCCCCCTGAAGAGCATTCTTCGACACATGACACATAATCCAAACACACGGGCCGCCCACAACTATAATATTGTGGAAGACTTGGCCAAGGCACCATGTGCCATGTCTACCCTCACAGTTCTCCAAAGATTCCCAACGCAGTGGAACGCCTTCTTGTCTTCCATAGGCGAGGTTGATCCCTCGTAGTCGAGTTTGATAACCTTCGATTCTAATCAGGTTACTCATAGCCTCTCCCATCAAGTTGCCTTCCAGATCAAAGTGCAAACAATGGGGAAAAACATCTTCCGAACGGTGGTTGATGAAGGAGTTTCGACTTGTATCATGTCTATTTCTTGTTGGAAGGCCATTGGCTCTTCAAAGCTCGATACATCTGCCACATTATTGAAATCATTCGATGGAAATATGTTCTATCCCCATGGGATAATCATCGCCTTACCTGTAGAGTTAGGTTGTAAGACTATCTCTATTGTTGTGGAGGTTGTCGATGCACCTCTTGAGTACAATTTGTTACTCAGGCGTAATTGGTTCTACAAGACTACTACAGTTGTCTCATCGGTCTTTAGGGTCCTATGCTTCCCTCATCAAGGGAGAATAATGATGATAGATCAACTTGTGTTATGTACCCCATACCTTGGATCCAATGTGGGGTCTAATGTACCCTTTGTTGGTGATACCCAATAGTCTTATCTCAACGTTGGTGTGTGGATGTCCAAATATCTTTCACTTATAGGAATAAGTCCCCTTCCCCCACCATATCCTATTGCGAACACTTCTCCTATCAACATGATTTCATCATTTACCAGTGGATCCATCGGGTATGTCGATCCTTGGTTGGTACCTCATCCAGAGAATGTTGACTCATATGGAGCTTCCCTGTCGCCCACCAAGGTTGAGATTAACGATCCGACAATCCCATGAACATCAGTTGATACTAGTCAACACCTCCATCCTCATATGGAGTTTGATCAACCTACTCCACCCACATGGGTTTTTGACTCTTTGCGTTCACATGATTCCTCGATATTGAGTTTCCTTCAGACGAGGCCATCTTGGAAGTCATGGCTTCCATAGACAAGCCCAGGGAAGATGAGCATCACCGAGAATCCATCATCCCTGATTTGGAACCGATGAGAGTTATCATGATGAATTATGACCCAAGATTGAAGGGCATTTTCTCGAGCATCCAATAGACCTCCGAGTCTTGACCCTTTTCCACCTCGATTATCTTTTTCAGAACTTGCCACCAAATTTTGTACTACCTCTTCCATTGAATATTCACATTCCATACTCGATCCATGTCTTGATGGAACCCATCAAGGAGCTTCTCTAGCTCGTGAGACTACTCACAATGAATATCTTCATATGCAGAAATTCATTCCTATGTGGCATGGCCCCGGCATGGTAAGCCATATGATGCCAACATTGGCTCATGCGTTCATTGATTATGAAAAAGATCCTAGGCCAGAGCCTAGCAATGTGCTCTACTTCGCCTGAATCATCAGAATGTGTAGTGCCTTGTATGTAGGTGTGTGGTGTGAGTGCTTCTTGTTTTTCATATATCATATCCAAAAAATCCAAAAATATTTTCTTTTATGGGATTTCACCATGCATTTTGACCCCCAGAATCTAGTTTACATGTATTGACGGGATTACATGGATTTTTTTACAAAGATGATGACTTCCATTGAACGTGAGGTACGTGTTTTCCAAACCAACATATAGGGATAGGTTTTTCCCTATATTTCTTATTTTGCATTATTAATCGTCCATTATGTCGCCACAACACCTTAGGTTCAATCCCATCGGGTTGTAACATTAGCCACTCCCTTTTGCATGTTGTAACTCATTCGGTAGTGCCTACCCTTCATGGGCACCCTACTTAGCACCTAGATTTCCATTCGGTGCCCATGTTGTATTTTCCCGTAGGCCTAGGAGCCCTCCTTTAGCGCAACCATGACTTGATGATTGAGCCTCATTCTTCACTCTTCGTCTATATTATGGCCATATCCCATGGGAGTTCCTAAAAACTTTTTATTGTTTCTTAATGGTCGCCTATGAATTTTTTGTTTGCGTCATTCCCCCCGCCACTACGTTGTAGTTTTCTTGTATCTTGCTTATCATTATTGCAGTATCCCTTGACCATCTGCCTCTTGGATTATTTGGGCTCTGTTTTGCATCCATCCTACCCATGGAGAGAACAACTATTAAGAGTGGATCTCACTTCCCTATACCATTTGCATTCATCTTTCTTAGGTCGGTTCCATGCGCTTGGAACATAGGAGCATGTTGTTAAGCCATTCATTCTCTCCATCCAAGTATTTTTTTATCTCTTTTTCAGATTCGTAAAAGAACACGAAAAAAACATTACTGAGTACACTTTTATCTCTTTTTTCAGACTCATAAAAGGACATGAAAAAGGTACATATCGAGCATACTTGTTTCCTTCTTTCGTGCTCGTTAAACTATGAAGGAGGCAAAAACAAAGTGGGGGTTTTTTACCACTGGTTTATTCTAAAAATGACAGTGTTATTCGAGTCGCCCTTGAACATGACACCTGTTTGAATTTTCATCAAACAGTTGGGTTTTAACTTGCCAATGAGTCGTCCCATTTATATGAACCAAAGATACTCCTTCGATTGGTTACTCCTCTAGTCATCATGGAGAGTGCTTCAATGCCTCTTGCGTTGTTGCACTATATTCGTCCAACTCTTGTGTCTCACGTCCAAGTCACCATTGGGTCATGCTATATGTTCAAGGGAATTTTAAGCCCGAGTCAACCATCTATTGTTTTGTTGACTTTCTAAATCAGTTATCCCTATGTCAATTGTACTTGGTGATGCTCTCTCTTTATATCATCTCTCATTGCATGTTTTGCGTCAATTGATGGGGGATATAAAGGCCCTCCTTCAGTGGATATCTTCCTATCTACTTCAACACATTATCTAGGAGAGGGATCTAGATACTACCTAGTACCTTGGATCTTGCAGTCCTCAGTGCTAGACCTCCTCATGATCGACAACGGGCTTACATAATTGACTCTTGATCAATTGATTTTATGAGTGTTTGACACCATATCCTCTACTCACACTCACTAGATTGTATTAGGTACCTTGGGGTCCATCTTCATCATTGGTGAGTCCTCTCACATCTATTAACAATCTACATCAATGAACAATAATCAGACGGTTTATACCATGCTTGACATCAACTCATCTATTTGCATGATGTATATTCGTACCATCGGGGTTTAGGATGAATATATTGGGTTTGGGGTACACATCCTTCCTTTACATCACCCCCTCTCAAGTTGTGATGGAGCATATCACTTATATATGAGTACTTTGAAGACTTTGGGGGCACCTTCCTCGGTGCTCGTTGTCTTCTTGATAGATATAAGTTGTGTCATAGATCCACATTATATTTGTTGGTGGCTATGATTGTACACATAACATAGATCCACATTGTATTTTCCCTTGGTTATGATCTTTTTGATGACATGGATCCACCGTATATTCTTTCGTGGCCGTGGTTTTGCATTTCACTTTATGGATCCACAATGTATTATGTTGGCGGCCATGCTTTGTTTCTCTTTCGAGCATGGGTATGCCTACCTCGGGGATGATCAATATATGTCGACTTGGTGTTTTATTGCAGGTACTCGTTGGTTCTTTGATCTTCGAACTCCTTCCTTATGCAACTCCTCACCATGAATTTTCGTAATTTATTTTCGCCATTAGTTTCTCTTCTGACCTCACACATTAGGGGGCATATGTTATACTTGTATTTTCCACCATAGGTTGTTCAAGCATGTTATTAGATGTTATGAGGCTAGAATTACATAATTGAGTAAAATTCTCATAATTTTTTTTAAGTAAAAAAGGATGGGACCTGTTATATTAGCATAAGAAAAATACAGTAACCAGTTTTGTGATGCCAGTTGTCTCGCCTAAACAGGAAACCGAGACAGCTGGACATCCCTTGCCATGTGTTACCCGGCTGACAAAATTCCCAAAATTAACAGTGTGTCGTCCTGCCCGAAGGAAACCAGGACTATCGGGCATAAAGTTGAAATTGTAAGTCATGATCTAGTTCTAAGAAAACTAAGAGCTGACTGGAGTGAAGCCTAAATTATAACAGAAAAAACAAATTCTAATCATGAGCATCATTTAACCTTTGAGCCGGCTCGCTTGTCCTCGTCCTCGTGCTGTCGCCACCTTGCTGGAAACGCACAAGTTTGCGCACACGTTGGGCATTATCTCTTTGGCAGAGTTCTTGAGTGAGCCGCGAAGAGCAGGTCGAGTCTCTGGTCAATTCGTGCGAGGCGGAATATCTGATCATCCAACAGACTCCTCAACTCAAAAATGAGAGTGAGGTACCCCGAATCAGCGAAGAGTGACTGCTCCTGCCTGTGGCTATCCATTGACACCG
>SNQJ01S0018359.1:19787-90422 GCA_010110895.2 Picea sitchensis | reverse complement strand
AAAGGCGATGGAGTGAGTTTATGAGCGAATATGATTTTGGTATTTCATATATAAAGGGAAGGGAAAATGTGGTCGCAGATGCCTTGAGTAGGAGACCACGTATCTTCTCCTTGGTGACCTTAAAGGTTAGTCTGAGGGAACAGGTGTTGGGACAACTACTAGGAGACAGTTGGTATTTAAAGGTTACTTCAAACCTCCAGAGTGGGAGAGAGTTAGAACCAAAGTATGAAGGTTATAATCTAGAAACAGATGGATTGTTAAGATATCGAGGAAGGATGTACATCTCGGAGAATGGGGATATTCGAAACATCATACTGAAGGAAGCCCATAGATCACTTTATTGCGCGCATCCGGGTGTGAAGAAAATGTACGCAGAAATGAGGAAACTCTTCGTTTGGGTAGGCATGAAGCGCGATGTAGTCCATTTCATCGCCAAATGCCTAGAGTGTCAACAAGTGAAGGCCGATCACCATCACCCGGTAGGCCTCCTAGCACCACATGATGTTCCTATGTCCAAATGGGAAGTCATCTCAATGGATTTTGTTGTAGGGTTGCCACTCACGTCTCATCAACACAATTCCATTCTTGTGATAGTGGATAAGTTAACCAAGAGTGCCCATTTCATTCCGGTTAGAGACACTTACGATGTTACTGATGTGGCACGAGTGTTCATAAGCGAGGTTATCCGTTTTCACGGGATACCTAAGAAGATCATTTCAGATAGGGACTCCAGATTCACATCTAGATTTTGGACGAGTTTACAGTCAGCATTGGGTACTCAGTTGAACTTAAGCACAACTTATCATCCTAAAACAGATGGGAAAACCGAGAGAGTAAATCAAGTCATGGAAGACATGCTTAGGATGTACGTAATGGATAATCAAACCCAGTGGGAGAAGCACCTACCTTTGGTAGAGTTTGCCTACAATAACAGTTATCATAGTTCCATCAGAATGCCACCATACGAAGCTTTGTATGGAAGGCCATGCAGAACACCATTGAGTTGGGATAGACTAGAAGACCGAGTAACAGTTGGGCCAGAATTGATTCAAGAAATGGAGGAATAGGTGATTCAGATCAGGAAGAGACTAAAGGAAGCTCAAGATAGACAGAAAAGTTATGCAGATGCACACAGGACCGACCGAAGTTATGAAGTAGGGGACCAAGTTTTCATCCATATCAGGCCTAATAAGAGTACCATACGGTTCGGGAAGGGGACAAAGTTGTCACCACGGTTTATTGGGCCATTTAGGGTCCAAGAGAAAATCAGAACCGTTGCCTATCGTCTCGTACTGCCACCCCACTTGCATAAAACGCATAATGTATTTCATGTATCCATTTTACATCATTACGTTGCTGATGAATCACATAAACTAAATTGGAAAGAATTGCAGGTATCGGACGTGGGAACCCTCACGGTCGAACCGTTACGCATATTGGACCATAGATTCTGACAGCTCAGAAACCATTTGGTAGACCAAGTTAAGGTCCAGTGGGACAAGTATAGTCTGAGATCTGCTACTTGGGAGGATGCCGAGACCCTACGGCGAGACTATCCTTCACTATTTTGACCACCTCGAGAATAGGATTCTCGAAGGTGGGGTGTAGGTAACACCACCCTTTTGACTTAGACGACCAGGATTACCTGAGGCCTATACACTATATTTCCTAGTCACAGTAAAACTGTTGAGTGATATACTTAAACTTTAAACTTCAGAACTGTAATGAATGTTTAAGTGTTACTGATGATGATGCATGTAATGAGAGTTATTATGTGAATGAAAATGAATGATTAAATACTATTGATGATGATGTATATGATGTGGCATATTGTGAGAAACAGAAATTGTTGAATGTTTAATATGTTGGAGATATGGCTATAACAGAAGACTGACGCAGATGCTTAAGGTTGTCATTGATGGCAATCGGTTATGGAGCAGTCAAGGATGTCAACACGCACAAGAATGCTAGAACACGACTGTTGGAACACGACTGCTGGAACACGAATGCTGGAACACAAATGCTGGAACACGAATGCTGGAACACGAATGCTGGAACACGACTGCTGGAACATGAATGCTGAAACACGACTGCCGGAACACGAATGTTGGAACACGAATGTTGGAACACGAATGTTGGAACACGACTGCTGGAACACGAATGCTGGAACACGAATGTTGAACACGACTGTTTGAACACGACTGCTGGAACACGACTGCCAATCAATACCGCTGGAACACTAATGCTGGAACACGAATGCTGGAACACAGGGGCTGAAACACGAATGCTGGAACACAGATGCTGGAACATGAATGAAACAGATGCTGGAACACAGCGTTGCATGATAAGGTGCACGCGTAGAGGAGGCAAGTGAAGAACCAGTTCAGAAAATCAGGGAGAACGCTGGTACGCGAAAAGCAGAAGAAAGAATGAAAGAAAGGGAAACTACAGTTGGAGTTGGGAAAAGCAGAAAGACTTTTAGTTTAAAATTAGACTGGCAGTTAAGACAGGAGGAACACAGTTGCATGATGTGGCATGCGGAGAAGAGGTGCCAAAGAGTCAGTTCAGAAAAATCAAGGAGAATGCCGGTACGCGAAAGCAGAAAAAGAAAGAAAGAAAGGGAAACTGCAGTTGGAGGGAGAAACGTATTGAAACCTCTGCATGTGGTGAATCTATAAAGCACAGAGATGAAGTGCTGCTGTTGATGTGAGAAAGAGAGCGCTGGATGTGGAGAAAAGGAGGTGAATCTACGTGACAGGAGAAGAAGATGAGAATGGGCTACATAGGACAGTGAGGCAGAGCAGATCAGGAACAGTGCGGAAGAATAAAGATCACAGAACGCGCCATATCTGAATGTATAAGTTGATTTAAGCAATATGCATTTTGGTAAACTAGGGTGGTAGGGTGGTGCTTGGGAGACGTTTCGCAAGTGGGTGCCTTGTAGAATCTGGTTGGTGCCTCATTCAGTTGCTGGTGCCAAGCAGGAAGTTGGTGATTCCACCCAGTGGGCGCTGGGATTCTGTGGGAGTTTGTGCTCTCATCCAGTTAAAAGCCGGGCGATCAGAGGTTGTAGCCCTATGAGTTGGTGCTCATAAAAGATGAGATGTAACGAAGCTGAAGCTTCGTTTAAACATCTTAAGAAGACGAGGTTTTTCCCTGGTTGGATTTCCCCACGGAAAAATTTGTGTCTCGTACTTGGGACTGAATGCTGTGTGTGATTGTTGTTCCTTATACTATCTGCTTTATGTTTATAACTCTGGATTTCACAGTAAAAGACTCACTACCACTAAGATAAATGATTCAAAGTTGGAAATGATAAATGGCATTATTCACACTCCAACTGATCTTTCACCTCTCTGCTAGTTCATACCTGTAACAATTGAGTATGAGCAGGTCTTTAGTAAGGAAGATCCAGAAAGTGAAATCATGACTAGTCATGATGGTTCAACCGACAAGGCACCCATTTTTAATGGCACAATTAATTTGAAGGTAAGGATGAGAACATACTTAATGTCTCTTGGATCAGATGTTTGGGAAGTAGTAGAAACAGGATATACAAACCAACTGTGTTTCTGCTCCAAAGATGAAAAATTAGAATTCACCCTTAATGCAAAAGCTATGAATGCTATTCTCGTGGTCTGGCTGAATCAGAATTTAGGAAAGTAATGAATCTTCAAACTGCTAAAGAAATGTGGAAAAACTGATAAGTAGCTAAGTGAGGGAAATGAGAAAGTTAAAGATGCTAAGCTACAAACTCATGACTGAGATTTGAACAGTTGAGAATGAATGAAGATGAAACATAAGTAAGTTTTTGAGAGTTGATGAAATGGTGAATGCCATGAGGGGTTTAGAGAAACAACGGATGACTCACCTCTTGTCCAGAAAGCATGGAGATCTCACCTCGAAAGATTCAATCCTAAAGTCTCGGCACTAGAGGAGATGAGTGAACACAAGACATTATCTCTTGATCATTAAGCAGGAACTTTAACCGCTTATGAAAAGAGGATTAGCACAGATCAAACTCATCTAGGGAAGCCTCATTCAAAGCAGAAAAGAGTAATTGAGTCTGAACTGATGAAATTGAGGCAAAATTTGTAAGAAGGTTAAAACTGGATCAGGAAAGTACAATTGAAAACTACCTTTTAAGTGTTTTAACCATGGTAAGGTGGGGCATTTGTTGCTAACCTTACATAAAGGGGAAAAAACAGAACTCTAGCTACGAAGAAAGATTTCAAGGAAGAAATATATAATAAAGAAAGTAAATGAAAAAACAAAAAAAGCCCCGTGTAAATAATGATGATCTCTACAGAAACCAGATAGTGAATCCTCCCATGAAGATCAAGAAGATGACCTCATTCTTATGGCCATAGAAGAACTTGAACCGAATTGTTCAGGGAATGATGTCAAGGGATATGGAAGGTGAGTTGATGTGTGCCGTCCTGGAAGAAATAAATAGACCGAGAATAAAGAAGAGAAAGCAAAAACAATTATTAATCCAGTATGAAACCAATACAGTGCATTAGATATTCCCCTATTGAAGCTAGAACTTGAAGAGGCGACGAAGCTAGCAGTCCTAAAGCAACAGTTAGCTGAAAGTAGATCCAGATGCGAACAACTAGAAGAAGAAGTTGGTAACTGTTAAGAAGGAGCCAGAAAAATATCAAGCTTGGTATAATCAGAATATCTTAGTATCAAAGCTTCAGAGGAGCTGAACAACATTTTAAACAGACAGAGACCTCCACCAGAATAAATCTGGTCTAGGATATGAAGAAGATGCGAGCAGCAGTAAGTTAAATAATACAGAATCATCCAATGTGATTAAGTTTCAAATCAGCAAGCAGTTGGAAGGTTCTAAGATAGAAAATATTGGAGCATGCCCATTTCCAACAAAACAGACTCCGCACAAGAAAGAGCAGCTAAGGTTGGTTCAATCAATAAACTCGTGCCAGCCAGGATGTCCAGAAAGAGGTCAAATAACAGAGTTCAGAATGCAGACCAGAATTACAAAACATGAGGACCAAGAGAGTCAATGTATTATCTCCCAGAATCAACCAAGATTCAAGCATGCTAATTTCTTCAATGGTTATTGCTTTTGCTGCTATAACTCCTGGGCAACAAAGCTGCAAACTGTCTTTATATAATCCTCAGAAACACTCACAGATCGATGGCAAAACAGCGTATCATCACAAGGACGTGCTGCCTTACCAACAGATAAAAGAAGGTTACAAACATTGAAATGTTAATCCATTTGACTCCTTATACACGAACCAAATGCTACAACTGCTCTAATTTTGAACATGTAGCTACAGAGTGCAATTTGAAGCACTACAAGGCAGAATTAAAACGAAATATACAGCCGAACAAAATGCATGGAGAAAGAAAGAAAAAGTCTCATTGTAACCTTGTGCCTCAGTTCAGAAACAGAAGGATCCTGGTACACACAAGTGATGTTCAAAGCACATGTCGGGTGATAAGGAGAAGTTTATTACCCCTGTCTGAGCGTAAAGGTGGGAAGGTAACCTTTGGAAACAAACAGGGAAAGGTCAGAGTAGGGAATGGTTAGTCTGGAAAGGGAAAAATCTCTGAACGTAGTTATTTGTGATGGGTTAAAGCACAACCTTCTTAGTGAAAGCCAGATGTGTGATAAAGGATGTGAAGTTCTCTCTACTGCTAAAGACTGTAAATTAAAGAGGTCTCCCCAGGAAAACTAGTTGCCAAAGGAGCGAGAACAGAAAACAATGTTTACATTCTAAAAGAAGGGGAAGAGAAGAACACCAAGTACTGGTAATGAAAGTCGGTCAGGGCCGTAAGACCGAATTTTTACACTTGATCATCTAATAAAACTCAAAACGAAAGCAAAGAAGTAAGAGATTTCCGTGAAATATCATCAAACCACATGATATTTGTGTAAGCCATGTCAAATGGGAAAACTGAATAGAACTCAGTTTAAATCAAAAGTTTTCCATCATCAAGCAAACCCCCTTCAGTTAGTTCATATGGATCCGTGGTGGCCCATCAAGAAAGGAAGGTACAAAGAAAACTATCGCTATTGATGATATTCCGCATTGACATGGGTTATGCTCTCAAAGAGAAATCTGCCGCTTAAGCAAATCTAAACACTTCAAAGCCGCTGGACGCAACCGACCGAAGGAGAATAAAAGCTACCGGGACTCCGATAGAGGAGGAGAGTCAGCTCAAGGCAATTCAAAGATTACTGTGATGAGCATGGCATCAGAAAAGAATACACAATTGCAAGAAGTAGGAATGGAGGGTGGAAAGACGAATACCGTTTCAAGAAATGGCAAGGTCAATGATGAAGGAAAAGGATATTTCTCAAAAGCTCGGTAGAAGCAATTCATACAATTGCAGTAATATTCTAATAAAGCACATTTGAGACCAAACAGTGATAGACTCCATATCATCTATGGTTTGGCAGACCTGCCACTATTAAACACTCAAGGTCTTTGGAAGCAAATGTTACATCAAGAATAACATTGAGAATCGGGTAAGTACCGATAAAAGTACCGATGAAGGAATTTTTCTTGACATACGCGAAGAAGCAAAGTGCTTTATGATGTTATAAAT
Organism: Picea sitchensis; assembly: GCA_010110895.2. Classification (NCBI taxonomy): domain Eukaryota; kingdom Viridiplantae; phylum Streptophyta; class Pinopsida; order Pinales; family Pinaceae; genus Picea; species Picea sitchensis. The sequence goes on along the minus strand of SNQJ01S0018359.1, from coordinate 83,837 downwards.
AAGAGGGCTACATAGAATGGTTGACCGTGACTGATGAAGTAGATGAAGAATGTCATGGAAACACCCGTCACAGAGATCATTGGAAGAATCAGGCCTTGATGATGCAGATGAAGAACAGAACCAAGGGTCACAGGAGGAAGAAACTGAGCCAGAGGATGAATAAAGGAGATTCCAACAACCACCAAGAACTTTCTCTCATAATTATTAGAAAGAATCATCCCAAAGTCAAATCACAGCATGAGAACAAATGGGTTCAGATTAGAAGGAAAATTTTGGTAGATTCTGAAAAGTCACATGTGGCATCTTTATCTAAAATTGAACCAAAAGTTTTAATGAAGCACGTGAAGACAAAGACTAGATAGCAAAACAAGGAAATGAGGAGTTGGACCAGATTGAAAAAGAATAACACCCGATCTTGTGCCTAGACCTTCGTGACAAGAATGTGATAGGATCAAAATGGTCTCTAAGAATAAGTTAAATGAACAAGGTCGACTGTGAGAAATAAGGCAAGACTAGTCATAAGGGATATGTACCGATTGAGGACAAGACTTTGATGAAACGCTTTCCAAAGGGCGGAATGGAGGTTATAAGAATGTTTTAGCCCGCTACGTCACAAACGATTCAGCATACCAGATGGATGTCGCAAGACTGAATGGGAATTTAGAAGAGGAAGTGTATATGGAACAACTGGTTTTTCCTCACGATAAACCCTCGACCACAGTTTTAAAAAGGTATCATATTGGCTGAAGCAAGCACCAAGAGCCCGGCATGGGAGAGATCTGACAACATCTACACCCATGTTAGCTTCAAAGATTCTGCAGATAGCAATTTGTATACCAACCGGTTGTTGATTTACTGGTTGCGCTAGTTTATGTTGATGATATTTGGTAGACGACCAATTCTCCGGCTCAATGGTTTTCTAATGAAATGAAATTTGAATTTGAGATGTCTATGTTTGAAGACCGAGGAAGTATGATGAAGGTTTATTTCTCTCCCAAGAGAAGTATTGAAAGGAGATGTTGAAGAGGTTCAAATGGAAGATGCCTCTCCTCGCGGAGCACACACCCATGATCTCAGGTAGTCGAATTGAGCAAAGATGATAGCCACTACCCCGTGGCGGATCAAAGGCTGGTACGATTCAGATAGGAAGCTCATATACATCACTATAACCGTACCGACATAATGCCGTTGATGGTCGAAAAGATCACGCCCCAAACAGTAGTCACCCAGTCATTGCCAAATATCCGGAAGGCAATCAGTCTTAGCGGTTTATGGTACCCAAGAAATCCAAACTTTATTAATATGGCAGCATATTCGCATCTAGGACTGGGTACCAGTAGGATGAGAGAAAGAGCACTAGTGGAGGCGCATTCTTCTGCGATTCAAGAAGTTGCATGGTTAAGCAATTAACCAAAGTTCAGTTTTGTTCACCACGTATGTAATCATTACTGCGTACCGCCGTGACAAGCCAGAAATTCCGTAGGCATGGATGATCCAAGCTCATGGACTTGAAGGCAAATATTATATGAAGAACCCATCCCGCTTTCATCGCGATAATTAGTACCATTAGTAGCTCAAGAATCCACCATTCCAAGACGCGCATACCTCAAGTATCATTTCCTTAAAAGATCGCTGCCAATAAAGTGGTACAGCCATGTTAATATTCCTCCATCGGAAAGCGATTAGTTGATATACCCTACCAAACCATTACCCAAGGCACAGCTTGAATACCTCAGACAAAAAGAGATGGGTGTTCACCCTCTAATCCAACTCCACTGCACTTTGTCAGGGTGAGCGTGTGATTAACAGATCGCATGAAGAGACATTTTGGTATTTATACCGCATTGAATATATTGAATATAATAAATCAGGGTTTGACAAAATTAGATTCCATAGGGTTGCTGCAAGTAGAAGACAAAACGCTGCATCATCCCTTAGCTAACATAGAGAGAGCAATAAACGATTTTGAGATAATTTCTAAAGATTGATCCTCAAGCGGACCTGGTTCTGGGTTATCCGATAGGGGAGCATAGCTCTAACATTTTGACATGCAGCCAAACTGAAGATGTACGCTGTAACTTAAGAAGATTGCGCATGCAAAGAGTTTTTCTTGAACATACGATTGATTAGAGGAGCACAGTCCAGCGCGATCTTTCAATAAGAAGCCTAGGTTAACAAGGTAACATGGCGTTAGCCGGGATACATAGAGTATCAACAAAGATGATATCTTCATTACCGCTGGAGTGTACAAGGTCAGGGGGAGCTTGAGTAGAACAGCTTAACCCTTTGCCCCTGATGTCAAAGGGGAGAAATGAAAGACATTGCCATACATATTGCCATCAATGCCAAAGGTGGTGGAGATTGTTGGAGATATGTATTACAATGTAAGACCGCAGGTTATATAGTCATTGATGCACCGCATATGAGCAACAAGGACAACACGTTATCAAGAATGCCGGAACACGAATCGAACACTTAATCGCCGAACACTTAATGATGGAACACTCTAATGTCGAACACCTAATGCCGGAACACTAATGCCGAACACCTAATCACCGAACATGAACGTCAAACACGACCGCCGAACACCTAATGATGGAACACCTAACGCCTGAACACTTAATTACCGAAACACGCACGCCGAACATGACCGGCCGAACATGAATGCTGAAACAATGTCCCGCCGAACACGCACGTCGAACACGCATTGCTGAACACGGCACTAATCGAACACCTAACGCCGGAACACTCCATCACTGAACACCTCATCGCTGGAACACCACGTCGGAACATCAATGCCGGAACACCTAATGCCAGGAAATCGTAAAATAAAACACTCCAATGTCGGAACACGTGATGCCGGAACACGAATGAAACAGATGTCGAACACGCTAAAATACGATAAGGCATGCAAGCAAAGAACCGTAAAATCGAGAATACGAAGCAAGTAAGAAAGAATGAAAAAGAAGGAAACCACAGCTGGAGCTGAGAAAAGCAGAAAGACTTTAGTCTAAAAATAGACCCGCGCTACATTGTGAGGAACACGCCGCTGTGTACGATGTGGCATGAGAAGAGGCACGCAAAGAGTCACCGTAAAATCAAGGAGAATGCCCATACGCTAAAGTTAAAAAGAAAGAAAGAAAGGAACCCGCGTAGCTGGAGGGAGAAAATCCATTGAAACCCTCGATGTGGTGAATCTATAAAATGCTCTGGAACAGAGATGAATTGTTGCTGCTGATGTGAGAAAGAGTGAGCGCAATGGATGAGAGAAAAGGAGGTAAATCAAGGCGGACAGAGAAGAAGAAGGCCGAGAATACGCAGAAGGACAAAGGGAGGCGCAGCAAAAGCATCAGCAGAACGCTGAAGAATACGTAGAAGACGTAACGTAAGCAAGCTATAATGTAATGAACAAGTTGGATTTTACAACATGTATTTTGGTAAACTAGGGTGGTAGGGTGGTGCTAGGGAGACGCATGTCTCTTCCTCCGCAAGTGGCGCTTCTGTAGAATCAGTTTGCGCCTTCATTCAGCCAGGCCGGCAAAGGAAGTTTGCTTCCCACCCGCTGGATGCCGATCAAGGGGAGTTGGTGTTCAGCCAGCTGGTGCCGGCAATCAGAGGTTGTAGCCTCTATGAGTTGGTGCTCATAAAATATGAGATGTAACGAAGTTGAAGCTTGTCGAACATCTTAAGAAGACGCAGGTTTTTTCCCCGGTTGGGTTTCCTCTTGAAAACTGCGGTTCTCGTAATTTGTGACCTAATGTCGTGTGATTGTTGTTCTTTATACTATCTGTTTTAAGTTTATAACTCTGGATTTCACAGTAAAGACTCACCGCCACTAAGATTACCGATTCAAAGTTGGAAATGAGAGTAAATGGTTAATAATCTACACTAACCTGTTCACCCCCTTCGCTAGTTCATAATTGCAATATAATACCGTTAGAATAATGTTGGATACGACGAAATTCATTTTGCAAATGATAATCTTGTGAATGTGTAAAGAGTATGAATTATGGAATATTATGAAATCTAATTCAAATTGGAAAATTTTGATGCGAACAGTGGCATTGGATACCAAATTGAAATGAGGAAAGGATGCAATTATATGATGATAATGCATAGAAATATATGAGTTTTGTGTTGCACTAATATGTGTGTTATGGGCTATAAAATAGCCAAGTGATAATGATGATGAAAGTGGATATGTGGACCACCGTTGAGAAACACTATGGTATGAATAATATGTGGGAAATTATATTGATTTGGATGCATTGCTATGATATGCGGACTAATGCATGATTATGCTATGATTTTGGTACTAACACTGCCCAAAACCGAATAAACGATGACAAAACCTCTAGCAACACGGTGCCCCTGTGTGCTCCATTATAGGGTGTTGACCCTGGTACTGTTAGGAGGGGTGGAGGTGTTTCCCACCATGTATCCTCCGAAACCTGAAGTCCTGGGAGGACGGTGCTGGTTCACGCACCCCAAGACGTGTGATGAGGACTGTCAGTTGTCTGCTAGGGAAGCTTGGTCAAGATAGTGACACTTCCACTTACGGGTTCTATTTGGAGTTAGGTCAGTATAGCTGACGCTCCAATATAGTCTAGCAGAGGACGGATAGGATGGGAGACAGAAGTAGGTTAGGAAGGAAGGATGAGTAGAATAGTTGAGACATATGGAGATCTGTTTTGTGATGGAATTTGATGAAGGGAGAAATGCGTATATATGAATATTCATTAACTAAACTACAGCTGTGTAAAATAAAATTGTTAAACCGGATAATTGTGATAAAGAAATTTTTAAGCAATTGATTAATTGTTGTCTTTTATAAAAAACTAGTTTTGCTGACTGAATTGACTGCATGCATAAATTACTAAAGGATGACAGTTTTATTATTAGTACATGCCCGAGACTTGCATGTACTAGCTACACATGCATTTCTTGTACATATACACTAGTATGTATGAGCTTTCTTGACTTATTTACTGTTAATGCAATTACTTGTTGTGAACGTATGAACCATGCTCTTTTCCTTTGTACCATCAGATACCTTAACTTCGGGACGAAGTTTCTTGAAGGGTGGGAGTATGTAACGACCCTAAATTGATAAATGGTTAAAGATTATTATGTAAGATTTAATTAAGGGATAATTGCAGTTAACAAAATAATAAATTAACTGTTGACCACATTTAATGACCTGAGAATTACAATTTAAAAGATCAATGAAAATGTTATAAAATGGTGGCGTATGCAGGGCGAGGAGCCTGGAAATCCGGAGATGATAAAAAAAAAAATATTAATGGAGGGACGAAGGACGGAGGACGAGGGGTGGTTGTGGAGTAATTGCGTGAGTCGGCAGGGAGGAATAAGGGATGGGAAGAGAGGGATGGGCGCACCATTCGGTGGGGATGGATGCTGCGGACTGTATTGCTGAGCCAGTTGTATTGGCCGAGAACCATTGCGTATTGCCGTGAGCAGAATTTCTATGCACTGTGGTATTTGCTGTGCACTGTGGTATTGGCTGTGAACCTGTTGTATTCTCTGTGGATTGTTGGTTTGTTGTGAGCAAGGAACAGAGTGTTCTGGACTGTGGCTTGATCAGGGGAGGCACCGAGTTGCTGGAGGTTTTGGGCACGGAGGGCCAGGATATCCGTAGATATCCTGGAGCTAGGTAGTTTTCCTAGTTGGCAGGGAGGACAGTAGTTTTGGGCAATTATTTTCCTATTTGTGGCAGGGTTGATCTGTATAGCAGGGAGAAGAAAGGCAACAACAAAGCAAAGAGGCAACAGAAATTAGCATCAAATCCAGGTACTTGTTAAGTTATGTATTTATTTCATACTGTAAATCATTTAGTATTTATTGATAAATCCAAGTTACTGAAGTTGTTGTTATTAAAGTCAATATTATGTTATGAAGTTTTGTTTCAATTTACTTTCTTAAAATGTTTAGGAAACTTAATGACCCTTAGTAATATATGGGCACTACAAACACAACATGTGAATACAATGTGTTTGTGTCGAGTTTTTCATTTTTTTTACATTAAATTTTTTTATATCGTCATCATAGAAATTGATCCACCTCATAGATTGAATATATTTTATGTCATATTATGCAACATTTAAATTCAATTTCATTAATTTTTTTTTTTCAAAAAGCATGTTTTTTTCATCCTATTATGCCTCAAGTAGGTCAACACAACATGTGAATACAATGTGTTTGTGTCGAGTTTTACATCGATATATATTTTTTCATTGCATGTTACATTGTTATAATCAGATTTTGTTTCGAAATTAGTGATAAATTCGTCATTATACTAATTTGGATTCTTTCCCATTTTTTTATAATTTCATTAAATAAATTGGATTAATTAATTAAGAAATAACTTTTAAAATATTGAATTTTAAAACAAGAACTGAAATAACATAGGAAATACTCATCAAATTGATAACATAGTTCACCCATATGAGCTACGTCTCTAGGTCCACTTGAATTGATGAAAAAATCCATTAAAAATGATGAAAGTACAATCTTACATCACTTTACATAAAACAATGGCCTTCAATCTACAATAAATGAACAAATTTTCCCATTCTCGCAATAAAGGGGCTTCTCCTCCCAATATTTGACAAGGAATTTTATTTATCCAACATTAAAATATTCCAATAGATTTTTTAATAGAATGCATGCTTGAATATTACCTTGTAGATAGGATATGATGAGCATGAGTTCCTGGTCATGAGGATTAATAATAACAATGATATATTTGGTCCTATAAGGACTATACCTTAATGAATCACATGAAAATAATAGTGTTGTAATAAGGAGTCATTGCGTCAACATTTAGAATGCATGTGTTCTTTTGAACACTATTTCAGCTCAATGACCTCCTTTCATATGCAACCTTGAGATACATATACAAAGGATATTTGGTTCTCTCTTGAAGATTAAGTCACATTAAATATATGTTTGAGAAGTGAATGGATCTCATCTAAGGTGGAAAATTCTTGAGCATTTTTTCCTTTGTTTTACAATTCATTGAAATGGCTTTCTTGGATCCATGTGGAATAACAATCGATTAAATGTGAAAGAGTAGCATGGTAGGTCAAAATATCCATGGATTTTCTCTAGAAAATTTGTGCAATCAATTCATAGGCTGGTGGAGATCATGTCACCTTGACATCTCATGAATGGATCGGTTGGGGGATCACTCCTCCCCACTAAGAATCCTTTGGACTAAAAAATTCTAGTCTCATTTAGAAAGTGAGTGATGTAAAATTCCCTCACTTTTTCAGTTTCCATCCATCGTTATTTACTTGGATGCATTCCTTTCATTCCCAAACAATGATACTCAACATCACTTCTTCACAAAGTTCTCACTCTTCTATCAAGAATAAAATATTTATGCAACTCATCAAGATATTCAGGAGAAAAATATTAAACATAAGGAACTTGAACATTCTCACCTTGATCCATGATCATAGGAGGTTGATATAGTTTCATTTTTTCAACATTAACCATGGAATACATATGCATATATGGAGGTAAGTCCAACTGGAAAGCATTCTCACCAATATTTTCCAAGTTTTTAAATGGACCATACTTTATTGGCTTAAGCTTTTGGACTTCACCTTTAAGGTATTCTTTGCTAATGTATATCCAAACTTGATCATCAAATCTGATGCTATGATCAACCTAATTCTTTTCATGCCTAACCTTATACTTGGATTGGATATTTTCCAACTGATCCTATATAGATCGATGAACAAATTGGATATTCTAGATGAAATTATTGTCTTTGTCTACAACATTACATCCATCCATCATTGAATCTCTCCCAACAACAAATCTTAAAGGTGTTTTAGGAAAATATCCAAAACATGTCTCAAAACGAGACCTCTGTGTAGAAGAATTCTTGGCATGGTTATAGGCATGTCTTACATAATACAATATTCATCCCAAATATTAGGAATCTTGTTAAAATATCCTAGAAGTGTATAATTGTCCTATTGACCACTTCCATTCGTCCATAAGTATGTGTATGAAAATGAATTCTCTTATGAATCTTATTGTCCATTAAATTCCACAAATTTGACCAAAATTCTCTAAGAAAACGAGAGTCTTGATCAGATACAATGGATGTGGGAAAACTAAATGAACCCACACATGTTGGAAGGACAAATTTCTAGCCCCTTTTACCATCACGTGTTTCTTACAAGGAACCGAAACACACATTTTTATAAATCTATCCACAATAACATATAGATGATTATGACTTTTCATGGACATTGAAAAAATACCTACAAAGTCCATAAGCACACTTTCCCATGGACAAGAAGGTACAGGAAGTGGCATATACAAACCCAATTTGTGCTACTTGGTTTGTTACCGGTACACATCACAGATAATTTTACATATTTGAACACAGTTTCATACATCTGAGGCTAATAACAATAACATTGTAACTCAGATATTGTTTTTCATACACCAAAATGACCATAAATGAGAGAAGTAGGTGCTTCGGTAATTACATGCACTATTTCATTTTGTGGAATACACAATTTACCAAGATGATATAGTAATTTTTCATGTACATGATAATATTATTCTTCCACTTTAGTACCATGGATTATTGTTTCATAAACTTCCTTAAAATATTCATCTCTAGCATATTGTTCAATGTAACTTTCATGAGCTAATGAACTATGATGTAAAACAATAGATGCATGAAACAAAAGGTCTGGATAACATATCAAATATTTTTTTTTTGTATAATTTTCTTATTCCTATGACCAAATGGAATTGTTGCAAGAATCCTATCCACCAAAAATGACATGATAGTTGTAGCTTGGTTTGTGATTGGAGATATTGCAAAGGTTTATGATCTATATGGATGATTGTCTCTTTTCCCATCAAATAATGTTTTCACTTCTTCACACTTTGAACCAAAATATACAATTCTTTTTCACAAGTAGGATAATTTCTTACTGCACCAGTTAAGGTCTTAGAATGGTAACAAATTAGTTTCTTTATTTGAATTAACACTTCTCTCATGGCATAATCACTTGCAACAGTCAGAATCACCAATGGTTGTTGTAAATAGGCTAATGTTAGAATTGAGACTGTATTAATATTTTCCTTCAAGATCTTGAAGGATTTCTATTTTTTACTTCCCCACTTAAATAAATTCTTATTTCTTGTCAAAGAATGTAGACGAGACGAAATAAAAGAAAATTTTAGGAATGAACTTCCTCCATTACTAAAATTCCCCTGGAAAGCTCCTAAATTTTGTTACATTATTAGGCTTACACCATTTCATAATTTGTTTTTTTTAGATGGATCAATTTTCAATTCACCGCACCCTACAATATAGACCAAATAAATTAAAGATGTTTTCCCAAATTAACATTTTGACCTATTTAGGCACAATTTCTCCTTTTTCAAAACATCTAAGACTTTCCTAACATGATTTACATGGTCTTCCCAACTTTTAGTGAAAATAAATATATCGTCTAACTAGATTATTACAAAATCATCTATGAATAGCCTAAAGAAATCATTCATAACCAACATGAAAGTAGAAGGAGCATTACAAAGCCTAAAGGGTATAACCAACCATTCAAATAAACCTTGTTTTGTTTTAAAGGAAGTTTTCCAAACATCATATTAAAAAACACTTATTTTATTCCAACCACTTCTTAACGATAAATTAGTGAAATAAGTTTCATTTTTCAATTGATCCAACAAATCATCAATACGATGAAGAGGCCAATGTTTCTTCACCATAATTTTGTTCAATACTTGGTGTTGGCCTTTGACAAATTTTTGGAGATCCTTGGTCATGTTTGACCTCTTTTGGGACTTCAACAGGCTGGCCGAAGGCGAAGAAAAAGTTGAAGCATAGATTGTGGGATGACGGCCCCTTTTTTGGGCAATTTTTGGGATTAGGGTTTATGTAATGGGTATGGGATGTTGTCCCATGGGTTTACCCATTTTTAAGCCCATTTTGTAATGTATAAATAGATATCTTGGTGATGTAAGTAGGAGAGAAAGTGAAGTCTAATGTGCTAAGTGTGAATAGTAGTGGATTCTTTGTGCATACTATGTGTTAAGACTTGCATAGTTAAGTGAAAGTGATTGTAAGAGGCCTGTGTATAGACTATGTAAGAAGGCTTTGTGTTGTGACCTAAATCAGGGAAATAATACCTGGCGAGGTGCACAGATCTCATGTCCTATGTGGAGTAGGGTTTTTGGGTTCTGTGCTTGTAGAAGATTGATAGAAGATAATAAATAAGAGAAGAGTTGGTGGACGTATCCCCATGCTGGGGTGAACCATGTATATCTTGTGTTATGGTTTCTTTGTGCATTATGTTGTATGTTAGTGATGTGATTTATTCTTAGTGTCAATATCTTTATGTATGATGCATCTGGTATAATATCTTAGTGCTTGGTAAGGTGAATGAATGTTGGATATGATCTATCTCTCCATGCTAAGTGCTTGAATGTGTTAGATCTTATTGAATACTGTGTAGCTCTGTAAGTAGGGTTTTGATATGCGATGTCAATAAAGGTTAAATACTGATGACTATTAATTGCTAAGTGCTTTTTTAAGAGTGATGTAATCACAGATCTGTGTCCCAGCTAAGGTTGCAGACACTAGATTCCTGCAACCACCTCTGCCTCTACCTCAGGTGAGACTTCATCTACTTCGCAGGTGTTTCCGAAAGGGCCAGTAGTTAGGGTTTTTTTGGTGCATTATTGAAGCGTTGAGCCCTGGGTCTACCCCCATGACAACAAATAGTTCTGTTGTCGGGACCTGAAACTGTAATTGTTGGGAACTGAAGAAAATAAATCTTTGTGCGTAGATATATTTGCTTTAGTGTGCAATTTTCTACTTTACTTGTGAAGCTCTGTGCTGAGAAGAGAAGTTTTGATCTGAAGAAAAGAGATAATATCTTGAAGCTTTGTGCTCTGAGAAAGGTAAGATAAGTGAATTTTTTTTTTTTCGAAAGTATGGATCTAGGTATGTTTGATAAATTTTGTCCTAATCTGAAAAATAGGGCACAGTTAGAAGAAAGAAGATTTGATTTGAATAGATCTTATAGAAATAATGAAATGTATGTTATTCCTATGCATAGAAAAAATGTTTGGACTAACAAATGGATGCAGGATCCTAGAAATAATTTTTTGCAGGTTAGTTATTGTGATCCCAGTGCATAGTACATGAAGGGTTGGGGATCATTTAAGAGAAATAGAGTATTAACCTTTTGTTACAGTTGCAGAAGACTGGGATATCTTGCTAAGGAATGCCCTAGTAGAATACCTAGTTGTCTTCGTTGTAAATCTATGGACCATGAATTTTTGGATTTCCCTAGAATGATTTCTAAGATTGACAAAATGAATATGGAACAAGAAAACCATGAGAAAGGCCAAGAGACTAAGATTATAGCAGAACCCCAGAAAGAATCAGAGACCATGTTACTAAAGATGAAGGAAACCCTGAATGATCATAGAGGAACTAATCTATCAGATATATTAAAAGACAAAAAATGCATAGAAGTGAGAATAGACAACTGCGACATAGACTGTGTCCTAGATGAGGAAACACAAGTGAATATTATGACAGAAGGAACTTGGGAAATTTTGGGAAAACCTGTTATGATTCCCTCATTGGGAGGAATAGGATTATTTAGAGGAATGCTAATCAACCTATGTGGAAGACTTACCCATACATCTATGAGTGCTCATGGAACTTCGACTACAGAAGAATTTGATATCGTTAATTTTGTTGAGAACAACACCCCATTTTCTATGCTATTAGGAAAAACCTGTATTGAGAAGGATCAGATACGAAGAAAACAAGAAGAGGAGGATGTAGAACAGAAAAAGAAAGAACTAAGAGATTTCATGGCTAGCGCACTTACTAGAAGAACAAGAGGACCAGTCGAAGCTACTAAGGACTAAGGATATGGACGTCGAAGTTGAAAGGACACATGAAGATTGGAGGCACCTGTCTATACAAGAGAGCAGAACACCTACCCCAGGAAGAGAAGAAGTATTACCATTGAATCCTATGAAAGACCCTCCACAGTGCGAAGTTACCATGCCAAGAGGAGATAAGAAAAATAATGGAAAGAGGAAACTAGTGATTTAGATCAGAGGAAAGAAGGCCATAAATCTTAGTAAGAAGAGGGAAAAGTTAGAGAAATTGAAAGAAGTTCCAAAGAATACTTCATAGAATAAAGGTTTCCAGAACTTGAACTTCGTCAAAATATCAGTACAACACAGAATGGAACTTCACCATGGCATAGAAATATAACCGTTGGAGACATTATGACCATTAGATCGACGCTCCCGAACGGTTAGGAAAGAAGTTATGGCCTGAAATTTCTCCATTGGACCATTGGGACAACGCCATAATGGATGGAATTGCATTGAATAAATATTTGCGACCCGTTGAAAGAAATCGTTACAACCATTTCTATTTATCTTGTTGAGCATTGCACCAAGAACACTTTTTCCAATTGTGATTATCCGAGCCCATATAGAAATAGTTTATTTCACGCAGTGATCATTGAGACCTATCCATCTATTATGTTACAGTGAGTATTGTTCATCGACCAGAGATATCATATCTCAAGTGTGCATGTCGGATGAAATTAGCGTAGTAGAAAAATTCATCGAAGAAATTCTAATAGACCTCATGGCCAAGAAGGTGATGTCGATAGGAATCCAAGCCTCATCGATGCAAGGAGTGAAAGACTCCCCATCGACTGCTCGTGGATCCAGACAATCCCAAGCTGCGACCGAGAAACGAACCAAGCATCGAGATGACTTGGTGAATGCGAATTTAATCCCATCTATCCTTCCCGACTACATCCCACCCCTAGTCGGTGTGGTGACTCATGATAGTGTCCCAAGGGATTTTGACTACACATTCATCACTGCGTACCTTTTGAAGGGAATACAAGTAGACAAAATGTAGTTGGAGAGGATTCCAACCTTCAAGATCAGTGACTATAATCCGGGAGACCGAAAGAGCTATAGCATGCTCGCACCTCACAAATATTTGACCAAGATAAAGGGGAAGAAGTTGAAGATCATACCCCAGTCGTGGACTATGGACATCGCGAGGTCCACTATCTTGAACGTGATGAAGATACCACATTTTAGAAGGAACCAACAGGTTAACGAGTGTGTTAAGCTCCTGCTATCGTTCTTGCATGGAGGGTATCTATGGTTAGAAAGACACATCACCGTTGATCCGACACTGATCCATAGGATCACCAGATTGAGAATGCAGGGACTAGACCCACAAGAATTTTATCTAGGGAAGGCTACACACCACGCCCTAGCATAGAGGATTAAAGAGACCTATGATGATGTAGAGAAGGGGACATGAGATACAAGGTATCCTCCATTCAGAATGGCGCAGTGTGCCTTGCTTGCCAGTTGATTGTTGGTAAGCTAGTCCAAAAGAACAGACCCACATAGGTCACAGGGTTTATCGTTGACCTGGTTGGAAAATGCGTGGAAGGACTCCAGATGAACTGGGCTAGTTACTTAGTCAACCAGTTAGAATTGGATTACTGCGAAGCTTAGGATCAGGGCTATGAGTTCAAGTTTAGATGCCTACTAATCGTCATCGCATTTACTTCTTCAGAGATGCCGAAAGGTGCGACCTTCCTTGACATTGAGTCATTCAAGCCACTAGCTGCAAAGTTCACCACACTCTGGTATTCGAGCAACATGGGGAAACAATGATAGTTGAATGCAGTGTTCCATACCTACTACTCGCAACTGAAGAGGGCTATTGAGTCTTTCCCTCATATGACATCAAATACCCTAGAAAGGTTCCGACCCCTTATGAATTTACGTGTGGATAGGAACTTTATTTATATTACTGTGTGCGCAGACAAAAGTAAATAAGAGCTTTAGTCCTATTACAATCTCACAGAGGAGGACCTGGAAGAAATCACTAAGTAATGGACCATCAAGTTCCTTATACTAGTCGACCATGAAACACTGTCTGATCCCAACCTCATTGGAATTCCGGTGGTTACTCGCGAAGACTATGATGCACCCAACAGTAGTAGGAAGAAAAAGAAGGAAGATGTACAAAAAATACACAACACATTAGAAGAGGCTACATCAGATTGACCTAGTGGAGGAGGAGACGACGAAGTGGACAAAGAAGAAAAAGAAGGGGAAGAAGATAAGTAGAAGCAGGGTGAAGTTACACCACCTAGGAACCCCCTTGAAGAGGTAGAGACATCCAAGAAAATAAATGTTTCCCCAATGAAACCTACATCACGGAAGAATTCCTAAGCGAGTAAGTCGAAGCTGCAGACTGTACTCACGGTCGATGACTTTGACTTCATTATCAAAGTTGTATCCAATGCCTCAAAATATATTTTGCAGATAACTAAACCCAAACAAGAATCCATGTATGATATAATTGAGACAGAGTTGAGAGGAGTACAACAAGCCCTTCACTCCAACCATGCAGTGTCCAGTGTGTCCCTACCACCGGAAGAGCCAGAGTTGGGAGATGAGCCTGCCCAAGTCTGTAGAATAGCTGATGTGACTGAAGCTCGCCTTCCTCACGTGTAGGAAGAAAAATATCATGCCTCGGTGTCCCTGATACAATAATAAGAGGAAATCATAGAGAAATGTTGAGTTGCGCAGCATGAGAAGGACGACCTCCAAATCAAGTTCGAAGAAAATAAAGTGCAAATCTAGCAGGAGAAAGAACAACTGCTCACAGAGAAGGTCAGAGTTAAAGAAGCAGTCTACAGAGCACTTCACTCTGTGACATTCTTAGAGCAAATGGAGGAAGACCCAGTGGAGAATCAAGTGATGAAGCTTCTTGAATCCATTCAACAGCTTCAACAGAGGGTCGCAAAACTAGAACTACAAATAGTGTCAAGCACTCTGCAGGAAGTACGAGACCAAAGAGAAGAAAATGCCCACAACACAGTTGAAAGGATCAAAACATTAGCCGTGGAATGTAAACAACTAAGCATTCGCAGTGCACAGACTTATGAGCACCTTATCGAGGAGCCTGGACTAAAGACACTAGAGTCACAACTCCAGGAGGAAAAACAGCAAGCAACAACAGTACAAGCGCAGTTTAAACTCTTTTCAGTAGTTGAGAGGATGAAAATATCCCAAGAACAATGCATGGGTCAACAATAGGTCCATGCCATACAAAGCAAAGTCATGGAAGTGACTCAGAAGCTCCAACCAGTTTAGGATGAATCTTGCCTACTTTTTGAGGAGATTGAAGGTCGAGGAGAAGAACTGGAACAAGTAGTCACTTCAGTAGAACAACGCTTAGAGGGACCTATGAAAAAGGTAGTTATTCAAGAGTTCGCTGAGTAGGAGGCCTTGGTGAAGAAACATGTTGAAGCAACTCAAGCCAAGCTCAAGGATCTTGAGGCAAGGTTACCTAGAGGAGAGTGACTCGGAACGAGTAACAGGAGAGTGTTGGGGGGTTGTTGGACCTTGACCAAGTTTTGGAGATCCTTGGTCATGTTTGACCTCTTTTGGGACTTCGACAGGCTGGTCAAAGGTAGAGCAAAAATTGAAGCAGAGATCGCGGGATATCATCCCCTTTTTAGGGAATTTTTTGGGATCAGGGTTTATGTAACGGGTATGGGATGTCGGCCCATGGGTTTACCCATGTTTAATCCCATTTTTCAATGTTTAAATAGATATCTAGGCAATTTAAGTAGAAGAGAAAGTGAAGTCTAATGTGCTAAGTGCAAATAGTAGTGTATTCTTTGTGCATAATATGTGTTAAGACTTGCAGAGCTAAGTGCAAGTGATTGTAAGAGGCCTGTGTATAGACTATGTAAGAAGGCTTTGTGATGTGACCTAACTCAGGGAAGGAAGACTTGGTGAGGTCCGCAGATCTCATGTCCTATGCGGAGTAGGATTTTTGGGCTCTGTGCTTGTAAAAGATTGAAAAAAGATAATAAAGAAGAGAAGAGTTGGTGGACGTAGCCCCACGCTGGGGTGAACCACGTATATCATGTGTTATGGTTTCTTTGTGCATTATGTTGTATGTTAGTGATGTGATTTATGCTTAGTGTCGATATATTTATGTATGATGCATATGGTATAATAGCATAGTGCTTGGTAAGGTGAATGAATGTTAGATCTAATCTATCTCTCCATGATAAGTGCTTGAATGTGTTAGATCTTGGTGAATATTGCGTTGCTCTGTAATTAGGTTTTTGATCTGCAATGTGAATAAAGGTTAAATACTAATGATTGTTAACTGCTAAGTGATTTGTTAAGAGTGGTGTATTCACAGATTTGTGTCCCAACTAAGGTTGCATACACTGGAGTCCTGCAACAAACCCTGCCTCTACCTCGAGTGAGACATCATCTGCTTCGCAAGTGTTTCCGAAAGGGCCGGTAGTTAGGGTTTTTTCGGTGCGTTGTTGAAGCGTTGAACCCTAGTTCTTCCCCTGTGCCAACACTTGGAAATGCACACACATTCTCCATGTATAGTCTTTCTTTGGTATGGACAGAATGGGTGTTTGACATGGAGAAGTACTTCGTATGATGACTCGTTTCTCGAGTAGCTCTCGAACTTGATTCTTTATTTATTCATTCTCATGAAAGAATAACCTATATATGTCAATGATAGGAAGAGGTGCATATTGTCACAATTGGATCTCATGTTGTATATGTCTCCTTGGAGGTAATAGTTGTAGTTCCTAAAAAAATTCATCATAGTTAGAAAAAATATTAAATAATTCATGTTTATGTTTAGGATCACATCCTTTGGAATATTTGGATTTATGATCATCCTTATCTCTTACAATAACGAGTAAAACATTATTTCTTGAATGTACAAGACTTTTCATTTGTCATGTAGTAACAAGAGATAAGTTATTATTCTCATGATGGGCTCTTACAACATACTCAATCCCATCCTTTGTAAGATGATACTTTTTCTCTTCCCTATAGAAGATATCTTTCCTATCATACAAATACGGACTTCCTAAAGAAATTCCACAAATATCAAGTGGTACAACATATAAATTTACCTCATCTATGAAATTAGAGGTGATTGCAAATCTAAGCTTATATTGTTTAGATACATGTAACTTAGCATATTCATATACCCATATGAAAGAATATAGTTTAGGATGAGGTTTAGTTTCAATTCCAATTGTCTAAAAAAAATATTTAGAATTGAGGTTAGATTGTGAACCACTATCAAAAAGTGTATCAATCCTTCTATCAATGAGGTTATATGACTCTAATATGGAATATCTCACTTCTTTTCCTTTCATGATGCATAGTTTCATATTTTAAAGACTGATTATTGGCTCTAGAAATAATAGAATAAAATGTACCTTCTATTCCCATGGATGTGATCTTGGTTTCATCCCCTGAATCCGATCCAAGATCCTATTGGATTGTAACTATGATCTTCTTACTACCCTTCTTATTTATCAATCTCTTTGCTCTTAGTTTGGGAAGAAGTTTCCAATACTTGGCCTTAATATGTCCTTCTTTTTTACAATGTGAACATAAAGGATTATCACCTTATTTCTTAATTGTGGTTATTCATTTCATTTTCCAGTTTCCTTTTCTCCTTCCTTCAACTAGATTAATTGATTTCTTTGAGAAGTTGTCCTTGTCATTCTTTCCCATTTTATAAATATGAGTGTCTTGGACAAAAACTCCATCAAGATTAGTTGGATTAAGTATAAGACTAGTATGTCTCAAATAACTATGCAACCCACCAATATACTTCTAAAGATTTTCTTGTGTATAAAGAGGAATTCCCAATGTAAATGATCTCTTCCTAAACTCTTGAGTATAGTCATGCACATTTTGTCCTCTATTTTTCCTCATATTTTTCCAATCTGTTATTTCTTGTTGCATATAACCTAAAGGATAAAACTGATTCTTTAATTCAAAGATGAATTCATACTAGGAAGATATCACTTTACCTTTCTTAAGGAGGTCTTTTTTACACATTGGAAAATCAAATTTCACATATAATTTCAATGTATGAAAATTAGAATAATCTTATTTTTTCCTAAAAAATATAAGAGGAACTTGAATATGAAGGAGAGGATGGAAACAAATGATTTTTACGAGGGTCACTAACACCTCCTTCTACTTTAACTTGAATTGGACCTTCTCAGTTCTTCTTTTGTTCCTTATATAATTCTTCTGCCACAATTTTTATCTCAAAAATGTGTTGCTGAAACATTGCTTCAGATTCCAAGGGGTTTTCTTCTCTTGGAGGTTCCATTGCTTTCCTTTAGAATACATGTCTTGAACCAATATTAGGATTGTAATATTCAAGTGAACCTCCCCCACTTGAGCTTAGAATTGGTTAGCATTCAACACAAACACTTTTCAAAATCCAAATCAACATATCCCTAATTAACATCCTTGATACCAAAATTGATATGAAATTAGTTCTAAATGATTTGATCTACTCGTTCAGATTATTTCTCAATTTCTCGTAATTTTGTTAAAAAAACAGAAATAATTAATTAAAATCCAGTTTTCAAAAATCTTAAAACAAAAAATAAAATAACATAGGAAATACTCAAAAAAAAAATTACAATGGAGTTCATCGATATGGGATATGTCTCTATATTTGCTACAATTGGTGATCCAATCCATTAAAAATGATGCACCTACATGATGAAATATCTTTACATCAAATATTATTAGTCAATCTATAATAAATGAATTTTTTTTCTTATTCTCCCAATAAATAAGGTTCTCATTTGAATATCTAGTGATGAATTTTCTATGTCCCAAGTTAGGAGATTTCAATCTAGTATTTCAAAGAATTAATGTTTGAAGGTTACCTTGGAGAGAAGATATTAAGAGAGAAATCTCGTGATCATGACGAATAACAATATAAATGTTGTATTCAATGATTTGGTGGCTATGCCTCAATGAGGCACGTGAAAATAATAGTGTTATAATGGGGGGCATCATGTCACTTCTCATAATATGCATTGTGTCTCAAGTAGCTATGTCGAACACGGATTAGGCTCGAAAACCTCCTTCCATATGAGACCTTGAGAACCATATACAAAGGATATTTGGTTCTCTCTTACATAGGAAGCCACATTAAATATATTTTCATGCAACGAATGGATATTGTTAGAGGGAAAAACTTCCCCAATTTTTTTTCCTTTTTGTTTGTAATTTGTTGAAACAACTTCCTTGGATCCAGATGGAAGACTCACTGGATAAACATTGAAGAGTGGCATGGAAGCTCAAAATCCAAATGGATATTATATGGAAGCTTCATCCAACTAATTTGTAGGATGGTGGAGATCTTCTTTCCATGGCATTTCTTGAGTTGATTGGTTGGGGATCACATTTTGTATTGTATTAATAAATTTATATTTGATATTATTTGATTAAAAACTAAATATTTAGTTATGTTGATTCAATTATCACTGATTTATAGTAATTTACTAATTTTTATTATTTAATTAATAATTAAATAATTAATTTTTTTAAAAGAAAAAAGTAAGTAATTTTATTAATGAAAACAAAATTAAAACAACGAATACTATGGAGTATTCTAGAATTAAATAATGTTCCAAAATTATTTCATTGTTTGAGTATATACCATTATTAATCACTCATCTACACTTTGTTCCAAACATTTTTTTCTATCACTAGTCTATATGTTTAACATGGAAATTTAGAGAAAAAAACTTGCTCCAAAATTCCTCTAAAATATGCATACAGTATTCCCAAAAATATTCAAAAAATCGTACTTTCATAGATCATTGTTTCAGAATATATGATAAAATGAAGAAATTTTTAAAGCTAGGGTTTATGAACATAAAAAGAATGTCCTTGAGTGGATTCAAGGATTTCCCAAGTTCCCCCATGCATCTCCATTCCTTCTTCAGGAATCTTGTTTGCTTCTATGTTTTGCTTCTTGTAGATATGATAAAAAGAGATATGAGAGAATGCTAATTACATATTGTTTATGCGAAGAAATAATGGTTGCAATCTGAAATTTATCAAGGTGAAGTAATGCAGGAGCATTTTGCTTCATGAAATCAATGTTGTTGAGAAGACCTAGGGTGGTCTTGAAATTACTAAAGGATGTGGGTTACCTTAATGGGTTTGATTGTATTTTCCTAAGTTTGAATTGCATTCTAGAAGGATAGGGTTTGATTTCCCTAATTATGATGTAAATGGATTAATTGAGCAAATTAGTTGGATTAGGTGGGTTGTTCTAAGTATGGAGGATTCGATCAAATTGATCCTCATCAATTGGAGAGGACTAGAGTGAAATTATTGTAATTAGTTCGAGATTATAAGTTTTTTTTATTAAAATGGAAGTGTATCCTCCAAGCTTAAATTTTAATCCTTCAGGCATAGAGGTTTGGCCAAAATTAGTGAAGAATTGAGCCTAAGGAGTGTGGCCAATTTAGTGGAGAATGAGGCCAAGGTCGATTTTGGCACAAGGGAAGACTCGAGGTTCAATTCTTCAAAAATGCACCAACAAAACCTTAACTATCGTCCCTTTCGGCAACACCTGCAAAGAAAATGAGGTCTCACCCGAGGTAGAGGCAGGGGGGGTTGTAGGACTCACATGTCTACAACCTAGCTGGGACATAGATATTTGATCACAATACTTAATAGAGAACTTAGAAATTAACATTCATTAGTCTTTGACCCTTATTCACATCGCAGATAAAAACCCTAATTACAGAACAACACAATATTCAACAAGATCTAAGCATATCTAACCATTTAGCACATAGCATAAAACATATCTAGCATTCATTCATGTTATTAAGAACTAATATAATACATCACATGCATATAACATACATAGATATTCAACACTAAGAATAAATCACATCAATAACACAAAGGAATCACAACACAGGATATACATGGTTCAACCCCAGCATGGGGCTACATCCACCAACTCTTCATCTTCTTAATGATCTTATTTCAATCTTTTTACATGCACAGAGCCACAAAACCAATTCCGCATAGGACATGAGATCTGTGTGCACTTCGATAGACCCTCTTTCCCTGACTTTGGCATGACAAAGAACCTTATTATAATCACTTGCACTTAACCCTGCAAGTTCTCAACACATAGTATGTACGGAGCCTTCTTACAATCACTTGCACTTAGCAACCTTTACATATTTTACACAAAGCCAACTTAGATCTGATGCCTTTTACAATTCTTAAATACTTATTTATACATTTACAAATGGGGCCTAAGCATGGGTAAACCTATGGGACGACATCCCATACCCGTTACATAAGCCCTGAACCCAAAAATCCTACAAAAAGGGGGCAAGATCTCACGATCTCTACTTCGCCTAGGCGCTTCGTCTGTCGAAGTCCCAAAAACATGACCAAGGTTCTCCAAAGCTTGGTCGAGGGCCAACAGACCCCCAACACTGACCTGTGACTCGTCCTGAGTCACTCTAATCTGGGAAACTCTACTTCCAAGGCCTCAAGTCTGGCTCGAGCTGCCTCCACTTGCTTCTTCGCCAGGGCCTCCTCCTCGACGAACTCCTGCTCGGTGAACTCCTGAATGACTTTCTTGGTGATAGGTCCTTCCAAGAATTATTCCACTGTGGTGACCACTTGTTCCAGCTGTGCACCTTGTCCCTCGATCTCCTCAAAATGTGTGAAGGCTTCGTCTTGTACCAGTTGAATTCTCTAGGTCACCTCCATGAATTTACTCTGGATGGCATGGACCTTCTGCTGAACTACACACTATTCTTGTGACCTTTTCATCTTCTCTACTGCTGACAGTAGCTTCAACTGTGCTTGTACTTTTGTTGCTTGTTTCTTTTCTTCCAGGAGATGTGACTCTAATGTCCTTAGTTATGGGTCCTCTGCAAGGCTCTCATAGGTCTGTGCACTTCGATTGTTCAGTTGATTTCATTCTAAGGCCAATGCCTTGATTCTTCTGACTGCAATCTGGGCAGTTTCTTCCCTCTAATATCGCACTTTCTGCAGAGTACTCGACACTGCTTGCAATTCCATTTCTAGTACTCTTTCCTGGAGTTGTTGAATGTCTTCAACGAGCTTCCCCACTTGGCTCTCAGTTGTTTCCTCTTCCATTTTTTCCAAGCCCAGCATAGAGCAAATTTCTCTATTGACTTATTCTTTAACTCCAATCTTCTCTGTGAGCAACTGTTCATTTCCCTTCAGGATCTGCGCTCTATCCTCTCCAAAATTCGCCTGGAGGTCATCTTTCTCTTGCTTCACAACCCGATGCTGCTCTAGGGCTTCCTCCTTTGCTTGCTTCAATGCATCTGTGACCTTCTCTTTTTCTTCCTGGACCCGACGAAGGCAAGCCTCTGTCGCATCTGTTATTCTATGTAGCTGACTAGGCTCATCTCTTACTTCTATTCCCCCTGATGACAACAACGTTGTAGACACTGCGTGACTCGAATAAAGAGCCTGTTGTACCCCTTTGACCTCCGCCTCTATCTGGTCATACATTGTCTCTTGTTTGGCTTCACTTCACTGCAAAATGTCCTCGAAAGTATCTGATACAGTTGTGATGATGAGGCCAATATCATCCACCGTAAGTATAGCCTATAATTGTGGCTTATTGGCACGTGAATTCTTCCGTGATGAGGGTTTCTTTGGAGAAACCTTTCTTTTCTAGGATGTTTCTGTCATCGTAAGGGGAAGTTTAGGCGGTGTTACTTCGCCCTATTCCTGCTTGTCTTCTTCCCCTTCATCCTCTTCTTTGTCTACTTCGTCACATCCTCTCCCTTCAAGTGAATCTGGTGTAGTATCCTCTGATGTGCTATGCATTTCCTATACTTATTCCTTCTTCTTCTTCTTGCTACTGCCTAGTCCATCATACTCTTCCTAGGTGACTACAAGACTTCCGATGAGGTCGGGGTCAGAGATTTTTGTTTGTTTGAATAGTACAAGAAATTCTATAGGCCATTCCTTGGTTATTTCCTCCATATCTTCCTCGGTGAGTTTGTAATAGGACTGGAGCTCTTCCTTGTGTTTGTCTCTACACACAGTGATGTAAATGAAGTGTCTGTCTATGCGGAACTTCGCTATTGGCCTGAACCTATGAAGTGTATTCAGAGTCATTCAAGGGAAGGATTCAATGGCCCTCTTCAACTACAAGTAATAGGTGTGGAACACCGCATTGGACTTCCATTGCTTTGCCATGTCGCTTGAATACCAGAGGGTAGTGAATACCAGAGGGTAGTGAACTTCATCTGGTAGTTTCTCCCTCCAGCATCTCCCAAGCGATGAAGGCAATGAGAATCAACAACCAGATGAAGTGAAACTCATAGCCCTAGTCTTGTGCTTCATGACAATATTGCTCCAACTGGTTGACCAGGAAGCTCGCCCAGTTCATCTGCATCCCATCGATGCACTTTCCTAGAAGGTCACCGATGAACCCCATGAACTACGTCGGTATGTTCTTCCTGAGGAGCTTACCAGTGATCAACTGGAAAGATACGCGCACTGCGCCATTTTGGATGGAGGCTACCTTGTAGCCCCTCTTTCCTTTCTCTGCATCATCGTAGGTGTCCTTTACTCGCTGCGCCAGGGTGCGATCTACAACCTTCCCTAGGTAAAAATACTGAGGGTCGAGTCCTTGCATGCTCAATCCAATGATCTGATGGATCAACGCTGGATCTACAATGATGCACCTATCCAACCATAGGTAACCTCCATGGTAGCATGACAAAAGGATTTTAATGCATGTGTTAACCTCTCGATGTCTGTCGAAATGTGGTATCTTCATCACATTAAGGATTGTTGATCTTGCGATGTCCATGGTCCACGGTTGGGGGATTATCTTCGACTTCTTCCCCGTTGTCTTTGTCAAGTACTTATGTGGTGTGAGCATTCCATATTTCTTGTGGTCTCCCAAGTTGAAATCACTCATTATTGGTGTCAGAATCTGTCCTAACTACGGTCCAATTGTGTGTATCCCCTTTGGGAGGTACACAGTGATCAGTGTATAGTCGAAGTCCCTCAAGATGCTATCATGATTAACCGCAATAGATAGAGGCGGGATATAGTCGGGCAGGACCGATGGGATGAGCTTCGCATTCGCCAAGTCATCACGATGCTTGCTCTATTTATTTTTCACAGTTCAGGATAGCCCAGATAGACATGCAGTCAATGGAGAGGCTTGAAATCCTCTCGTCTATGATGCCTATTCTTCTGCAGACATGACCTTCTCCGCCATTAGGTCAATCAAAATCTCTTCGACGTATTTCTCTACTATGCCAAGGCTTCTCAACATGCATGCTCATGATCAAATGTCTCGGATAGGTGGACAAACGCTCAAGGTAAGCAGAATGGGTGGCAAGGTCTCAATAAGCACTGTGCGAAAGAAATTATTTCTCTATGGGCTCGGATAACAACAATTTGAAAAAGTGTCCCCAGTAAGACATTCAACGGGTTAAATAGATAATGTCATAACAGACTCCTCCAACGGGCATGGATTCGTCAATCAATACAATTCCATTCGTTATGGCGCAGTCCCAGCGGTCCAATGACGAGATTTCTGGCAATAAATGTGTTTCTAGCCATCCTGGACCATCATTCTAATGGTCAAGATGCCTCCAATGGTCATATTTCTTCATCGTGGAGAATTTCTAGTCTGTATTATTCTGGTATCCTGACGCGGTTCAAGTTCTATAGGCCTTCCTTCTCTGAAGTCCTCTCTGGAACCTCCTGCAATTTTTCTAGCTTTTCTTTCTTCTTACTGATCTTTCTTGCTTTCTTTTCGATGATCTGTGTCTCTGAATTCCTTTTTCCATTCTCGTTCTTATCTTTTCTTAGCATATTAACTTTGCACTGTTGGGGGTCTTTCACAGGGTTCGAGGTTAATACTTCTTCTCTTACTATTTCTGAATTAGGTTCTCTTCTCTTCTGCATGGATAAGTTCTTTAAGGCTTCTTTTGTTCTTTCAACTTCAAAAGCTAGGTCTCTAGCCCTTAGTTGCTTCGACTTGTCCTCATGTTCTTCTATTAAGCACATTATTCTCCTAGCCATGAAATCCATTAATTCTTGTTTTTTCCGTTCTATAGCTCCCTCTTCTTCTTTCCTTCAGATCTGATCTCTTTCAATCCAAGTCCTTCCTAACAAAAGTGCAAAAGGAGCGATGTTCTAAACAAGATTAATGACCTCGAATCCTTCTTATGTCGATGTTTCATGAGTGCTCATAGGTACATGAGTAAGTCTTCCACATAGGGTTATCATCTTTCCTTTAAACAATCTTATTCCTCCCATTGTAGAAATCATAACAGGCTTTCCCAAAATTTCCCAAGTACTTTCTGGCATAATGTTCACCTGTGTTTCTGCATCCAATACACAGTCTATGTCGAAGTCTTCTATTCTTGTTTCTATGCACTGCTTCTCTTTTAAGATCTCTGGTAAACTGATGCCTCTGTGATCATTCATTGTTTCTTTCATCTGCAATAATATAGGCTCTAATTCTTTTTGGTTCTCTAGTATATTCTTAGTCTCTTGACCTTCCTCATGGTTTTCTTATTTCATGTTCATCTTCTCAACTTTATCAATCATTCTAGGGAAATCTAAAACTTCATGTCCGATAGATTTACAACAAAGGAAATAGGACCTATACCAGGCCATTCCCTAGCAAGATGTCCCAATCTTTTGAATCCTCTCTTTCTCTTAAACAATCCCCAGCCTTTCATGTACTGCGCTCTGGGATCACAGTGATGGACTTGTAAACAATTATTTCTAGGATCTTTCATCCACTTGTTAGTCCAAAAATTATTTCTATGCATAGGAATAACATATCTTTCACTACTTCTATCAAATCTATTCATATCACATCTTCTTTATTCTATATGTGCCCTAGTTTTCAGATTGGGATGAAATCTATCAAACATACCTAGATCCATTCTTTCAAGACAAAAATTTCCACTTATCTTACCTTTATCAGAGCACAAAGATTTAAGATCTTACCTCTTTTCTTCATATCAAACTTCTCTTTTTAGCACAGAGGTTCACAATTCAGTAGAGTACTGTGCACTACAACAACAAATCTACACATAGGGATTTCTCTTTTCCTCAGTTCCCAACAATTACAGTTTCAGGTCCCGACAACAGAACCATTTGTTGGAACATGGGCAGACCTGAGGTTCAACGCTTCAACAATGCACCAACAAAACCCTAACTACCGACCCTTTATGTCACACACCCACTATGGCATAATAGGTTTTTTTCGCCTTTTTATCCTTTCTTTCTCGAGGGACAGAATCCCCGAGTTCCTACAAGGTCCTAGCACAGGCTAGCTCTTCTTGTCGGAACCTTCACTAAAACAATCCACCGGTTCTTTCATTGAAAACCCGTCGTATACAACTCAAGAACCAAGCATGGGCTTCACCTCCATGTCATCATCAGTTATGATCCCGAGCCAAGCCAAGAGGCACCTTTCGCATTTCACGACTCAGTGATGCATGAGAGTCTAGTCTTTCAACTCGTCAAACCCCAAAACCCGAAATCATCCTTTCGTTGAGATCGACGGTTGCAAATCTCCTTCCTGATCCGATGGTCCTGGCCGTATCGGGACTTCGGTAACTGAGAGTTCGAAATGCAAGAGAGTCAAGTTTTTTGACTCTTCAAACCTCAAAACCCGAAATACGATACATGAGTTCTTGTATGACATCCGACGGTCCTCGATGATATGGATCCAATGGTCTAGATCTCTTCAGAGTTTTGTGAACCGGGAGTTCATGATGAAACGACTCCAGAACTCTTGTCACTCAAATCCCCGAATTCCGATATGGGAATTTGTGTAGGAGATCAACGAACCTATTTGATCTGGATCTAACGGTCACTATCCCTCTTGAGCTTAAGGGCGTTGAAGGACACTCAGCCTTAACCCCCTTTCTGTCCTACGAGATCCAATGGCTTACGGGGTTTCGAAGATTTCCCTGAACTTTGACTGCTCACCACGCGTCTCCTTCGATGGATGGTCCAGATCCTCCTAGAGTTTCGTGAACCGGGATTTCGTGACTTACGAAGACAAAGGGTCTTTCTCTTTGGTTTCCCCTGTGTTGAAACGCTGAAATGCCGAAACCTATTCACACTAAGATGATTCGGAGTTTCGCATACCGAGACTTCGCGACGTGCGATGATGAAGGGTCTTGCCCTTTGGTTTCCCGGGTGCCGAAACGCTGAAATGCCGAAACCTATTCACATTAATCTAATTCAGAGTTTCGCATACCAAGACTTCATGACTTGCGATGATGAAGGTTCATTCCCTTTGGTTTCCCAGGTGTTGAAACGTTTAAATGATTAAATTTATTCACACTAAGCTAATTCAGAGTTTCGCATACCGGGACTTCACGACTTGCGATGACGAAGGGTCTTGCCCTTTGGTTTCCCGTGTGCCGAAATGTCGAAATGCGGAAATCTATTCACACTAAGCTAATTCAGAGTTTCTCATACCGGGACTTCGGGACTTGTGACGACGAAGGGTCTTGCTCTTTGGTTTCCTGGGTGTCGAAACGCCGAAATGCCGATGAATGGGACCGAATACTCCATGACTTTTAGGACATTTCCATGTCCACCCTCCTGCCTATGAAAAGGTTAGGGTCGATGGGCAATAGAGCTCTGAAAAATCTTTCAGAGGGTTCTTGGGTAAATTATTCCTAGGCTTGGTGACCTGAGTAAAAGTCTTCCTAATTCGCCGAGCTATAAATTCGGTGGTAGGGGTAAAGTAAACTCGTGGGTTTACTATCATGGTAGTCCTTTCGAGGGACTCACTCTGACTCTAGAGTGTGAGAATATTCCCGAGAGAAGTGCCTTCAGGAAATTAAACCAGGGCATACCGCGAGACAAGTAGATAGGACAATTCTCAAGCGAACAAACTCGTATTCTAAACCTACTCATTCTATACATAGACCGATTATGGTCATATAAGTTTAAGCATGTATCCCTTGTCTCCAAATCAAAACACAGGCAAACACTTCCATACAGAAACCATTTATGAGTGTATAAACATGAGCATGCATTCAATTCAAAAATCTAAGACATAACACTTATGAGAAAACACCAGGTGGAATGCGACTGCTGAGACGGGTGCTCATTTCCACCCAACCATAGGCTCAGTGACTCCAAATGGATTTACCACTAGCCACCCTCGAGCTAGACCATGATGCTTGAGGTTCAATTTTCTACTTTCAGCTCAACGGAAGTCAAGGACGAACGTTACTCTCCTTCTCCTCTGTTCAGAACTCCCTATGTTTCCAGAGTTTCTCCATTTCTTCCTCATGATCCCTGTCACACGCGTTCTCTCTTCCCCCCTTACCACACTTCCTCTCTTTCCTTTTCTCTACAAGATTGCGTGTGGCGAGAATTTCCCCATCCGCGGTCAGGTTTGGGAGTTGTTACGGATGGGCAGTTCACCCCCATCCTCTCATTAACTTTTGAGGAGCCTCCCCACCTACCAATCTGACGGGAAATCCATTCCAAGGTCAAAGAGTTGCTTTGGTCTCTGAGCAAGTAAAACCAGTAGGATATTGGCTCGGTGGAAGTTAACGCAACCATTCCATGTCCCTTCCACCACCTCTCATTAGACATCATTGTCTCTTTTATCACATCCCCCTCCCAGTAGCCATGCAACACATATTCATAACATAATTTACATTCATCGACCTTTCATAAAAAGGTCCGTCAAATCAAAAATTCGTGTCTTTGAGTTTGCCATAGTTCTTGGCCAATACAGTTATTTTTACAGACTGGGGGAAACAGGGTGTTACAACTCCCTCCCCCTTAAAGGAACATCGTCCTCGATGTTCTATCTATCAATATGATGTGTATGTACAGAAGTAAACAAAATCAGATATGCCTGTTTCATGGCATCTTCCATTTCCTAGGTAGCCTCATCTGGGCCAAAATGTTTCCATTGCACCTTGACCTGTGCAATGGTTTTGTTCCTGAGTGGGGTTTCCTTTCTGTCCAGTATGCATTGAGGTTTTGGCAGGAATTCTCCCTCTGGTTCCACCTGGATCACAGACCAGTCAATTATATGATTAGAATCATGTACATATTTCTTCAATAATGGAACATGGAAAACGTTATGTGCTTTTACTGTGGGAGGAAGTGCTAGCCTATAGGCTACAAGTCCCACTCTATATAGAACTTCAAAGGGTCTGCAATACCGAGGTGCCAATTTGGCACAAGTGCCAATCCTCAGGGAACTCTTCCTGGGCCTAACTCTAAGATATATGAGGTCTCCCGTCTTGAATTCTCTTGGAGTTCTCTTTCGATCGGTGTAAATTTTTTGTCTGTTCTGAGCGACCTTCAGATTCTATTTTATCTGAATCACTTGTTCTTCCATTTCTTTCAGCATGTTGTGTCCAATAGTAATTATGTTTACAGGATTACTCCAACTGACTGGAGTGTTGCATGGTCTACCATAGAGGACTTCGAAAGGACTTGTCTTCAGGGATTCTTGGTAACTGTTGTTGTAGGCGAATTCCACCAGTGGCAAGTAATCTTCCCACTTCTTGGGTTGATGCATTACATGCATTCTTAGCATGTCTTCCAATATTTGGTTCACTCTTTCCATCTGTCCATCGGTTTGAGGATGATAGGCTGTGCTAAATAGTAATTTGGTCTCCAGACCAACCATCAAGGATTTCCAAAAGTTGGAAGTAAATTTCGTGTCTCTGTCAGAAATGATCTCTTTAGGCATACCATGTAGTCTGAATATCTCCTTCATGAATACTCTGGCGATATCTATTTCCTTGTAAGTTGATTTGACGGGGATAAAATGGGTGGAATTGCTCAATTTATCTACCACTACCATGATGGCATCATTATATTTGGTTGATGTTGGTAATCCAGTGATGAAGTCCATGGAAATGGCTTCCCACTTCCATTCCGGGATGGGTAGAGGTTGTAATAATCCTGCTGGGTGCTGGTGTTCTGCTTTAACCTGTTGGCATTCTAGGCACTTTGTTAAATCGTTAGCTATGTTTTTCTTTAACCCAGGCCAATAGAATTTTTTCCTAGTGGCCGTGATCATCTTTTAATATCCTGGGTGACCAATATATGGTCTTTTATGTAGTTCATCCATTATGAACCTCTTCAAGTCGTCATAATCTGGAATATACAATCTATTTTTGTAAGTTAGCAGACCTCCATCTATCATCTGGTATCCTTCATACTTTATTCCTGTGGGTTCTTGCTCCAGGTACGAGGCCACGGTCTGGAAGAGTGTGTTTGTTTCTTGTGCATTCCTGACTCTTTATTTGACATTCGTCTCACAGGTGATCACCATTGCCAGGTGAATTGTTTTCATACCTTATTTTCCTTTCCTTTAACATGTTTGATTTCAAAATCAAACTCACTAAGGAGGGCCATCCACCTAGCTTGTTTAACATTGAGCTTTGTTTGGTCAAACAGATATCACAATCCACAATGGTCTGTCATAAGTACAAATTTCCTTCCCAGGAGGTAATGTCTCCACATTTTTAAGGCGCGCACTATGGCAGCTAGCTCTAGATCATGGGTCACATAGTTGACTTTGTGCTCATTCAATTTTCAGGATTCATAGAAGACTACACTTCCTCCTTGCATAAGGACTCCTCTAAGCCCCTCCTTACAGGCATCTGTGCACATGAGGAAGTCATTTTCGAGATCAATGATCTTCAACATGGGTGCATGGGTCATAAGGTGTTTTAGGGATTGAAATCTTTCTTCACATTCTTGTGTCCATGTGAATTTAGCTCCCTTCTTCTAGAGGGCAGTGATTGGACAACCAATCTTGGAGAATCCTTTTATAAATCTCTTATAGTATCCTTCTAATCCCATAAAGGATCTGATATACGAAACGTCCTTTGGAGTAGGCCATTCCATGATAAACCTGATCTTGTCAGGATCTACTGCTACTCCCTCTTCAGATATGACATGGCCCATGTAATGTATTTGCTTCTGGAAAAAGTCACACTTGCTAAATTTGTCATAGAGCTGATGTTCTCTTAGAAATTGAAGCACAAGTCTAATATGTTCCTCATGTTCCTCTCTATTATTGGAGTAAATTAATATATCGTCAATGAAAACCAATACAAATTTGTCTAGGAATTTGCTGAGCACATTGTTCATCAAGCACATAAAAGTGGTAGGGGAATTGGTCAATCCAAATGGTACTACCACAAACTCATAGTGACCATATCTCGTCCTGAAGGTAGTTTTGTGGATGTCTTCACCCTTGATTCAGACTTGATGGTGTCCAGATATCAAGTCAATCTTTGAGAATATGGAAGCACCCCCCAATTGATCGAACAGGTCATCGATCCTGGGTAAGGGGTACTTGTTCTTTATGGTTACCTTATTGAGTTGTCTATAATATATGCACAGTCAGAGGGTATCGTCTTTCTTTTTCACAAACGGGACTAGTGCTCCCCATGGAGACACACTGGGACGGATATAGCCTCTGTCCATCATTTCTTTTAGTTGTAATTTAAGCTCAAATAGCTCGGGTGTGCTCATCTTGTAGGGTGTCCTAGACACTGGCACCGCTCTCGGTGCAAGTTCTATCGAGAAGTCAATGTCCCTTCTCAGAGGTAAACCCGATACCTCTTCCGAAAATACATTTCTATATTCTCTTAGTATTGGGTGGTCTTCGAGGCTTGGTTTGTCATCTTCAACTAATTCCAACACCTATATCACATATAGTGGACATCCCTTTCTGCAATACTTGCTCATTTGAAGGGCTGATATTCGTCTCACCGAGACAAGTTTTTGGATCCCTTGAAGGGTTATCCTTCTTCCTTCTTCACTTACACATTCTAAGGTTTTATGGTAACAATCCAGTCTAGCTTTATATGTGGCTATCTAGTCCATACCAATCAACAAGTCATACGATCCTAGGGGTAATACGTTAAGGGTTGCTTGGGTGGGGAATTCACCCATAGTGAATTGGCAAGCTGGTATGACCTCCGCTACCTTTCTTTTGGTGCCAGTGGATAACTGTACCAACCATGGCTTGGTGTGTTTATGTGGCTATAATTTACACTTATCAACAGCCTTAGGGGCTATATAACTCAAATTTGAACCAGGGTCAATTAGAATAGACACTAGATGGTTGGTGATCATACCTTCCATCTCCACCACTGAAGCTTGGTGGTCAGCTTGTTTATTATCCATGGCTACATAAATTTGGGGCATACTCCTAGCCACGTCATTGACAGTGGTAGCTTCTTGAACGTTGTAAATTCTCCAACTGTTCTGTTGTCATTGCAGGCAGTCCCTCAGTAGATGTTCTTCTCCACAACCCTGACAATTTAAGGGTTCTTTCTTTGGGTCATCAATCTTTCCTGGGGTAGATCCAAAAGGTTTGTTTCCTCTCTGGGAGGGGAAATTCTGTTGGTGTACACTTCAGGTTGGGAATCTCATCCTTGAGTCCTTTTTATAGTTTTTAAATATTGAGGATTTAAACCCCTTTTTCTGGAATCCCGAATTATTCTTCTGCTTCCAGCCTTCACGAGGTTATGTCAGATGCCCAAGATGTTCATAATAATATCTTGCCTTTTGGATAGTATCTTCTAGGGTCTTTGTCTCATCAAACTCAATCCTTTTTTGATAGTCCTCAGGTAGTCCACTGATGAATCGTTGCACCTTTTCCTTTTCTACCTTTTTATAGGTACGTACCTCAGCAATTCGAGGAATCTGCTGATATATTCCTCTATGGTGAATTGCCCCAACTTGAGTTCATAAAATTCTTTAGTCTTTTTGTCAAAATACTTTTCCGACAAATAATTCCTCCTAAAGTATTTCTCAAACCGTTCCCAAGATAGGTCTTCTTCGTGAATCCCTTTTACATTCTTAAGGTCTTCCCACCAAATGGAAGCCTTCCCATTCAGGTTGAAAGTGGCTACTTGGGCCTTCAAATTTTTTGAGAAGTCAAGGACTCTAAAACACTTCTTTAGTCCAAGAAGTGAAGCCTTCGCTTCCTCTCCCTTCTTTATTTCACTGTCGAAAGAGGGTGGTTTGGCCTTCTTGAATTCTTCGAGATTATGATTTTTGGAATGATTTCGCTTCTTCCATTTTCTTTGGGAATAAGAACTAGTTCTGCTACTAGAATATCCCTTCGAGTCCCTAGTTTCCTTTCCAGAGGAATCGTCCAATGCTCATCCCTTATCTCTGGGGTGAACCTTTCTTGAGGTGCTCCTCCCAGTGTGGCCACTTAAAGGGCCATGTTTCTGTATCCCAAGTGGGCTTCGACTTCTCTTTGTCTTTCATTGGTCCACGTGACTGGTGTCAGGTCCATGTTGTAATTGTCTTTGTATGTCAGATAAGATCTGCATCAAGACTGCATTAGTCTTTGTTTTCTTCTCTTTCTCTTTTATCAACCTCTCATTGTCGGCCTTACATCTCCATAGTTCGACAATGAGGCTTCTCATAGTCTCAGCTAGATCTAGAGGGGTTTCTACAACTCTCCTTTCGTTAGACTCTTCATCTCTATTGTGGGAGCCATCCCCCACTTCATGGTGCATCACTATTCTATGCATCTGCAGTTTCTCATGTTTCATCGTCCGCTTGTTGTGTAATAAAAACACTTGTTGTTAGTCAACATTATATTCATTCACAATCAGCGCATAATTCATATTTTTCAAATGCATACACTCAATAGGAATTTTCATTCTTTAACTTCGAATTTTTTGATAAGGGGGGTTATGATAGAGAGCTACTCCTTTTAAGAGTAATTTAGATGGATTTCCTGCACAACTCATCGATGATCCCAAGCAGGCCAAGTGTTATAACCATTCTATGATACCAATTTATCACACACCCACTACGGCATAATAGGTTTTTTTCACCTTTTTCTCCTTTCCTTCTCGAGGGACAAAATCCTCGAGTTCCTACGAGGTCCTAGCATAGGCTAGCTCTTCCTGTCAGAACCTTCACTAAACCAATCCGTCGGTTATTTCATTGAAAACTGGTCATATACAACTCAGGCACCAAGCGCGGGCTTCGCCTCCATGTGATCATCGGTTATGACCCCGG
The DNA here is from genome assembly GCA_010110895.2 of Picea sitchensis. Lineage (NCBI taxonomy): Eukaryota > Viridiplantae > Streptophyta > Pinopsida > Pinales > Pinaceae > Picea > Picea sitchensis. Next base: position 49,793 of record SNQJ01S0018359.1, on the reverse strand, counting down.
GTCAAGCCAAGAGGTGCCTTTTGCATTTCGTGACTCATCAATGCCCGAGAGTCCAGTCTTTTGACTCTTCAAACCCTGAAACCCGAAATCGTCCCTTTGTTGAGATCGACGGTTTCAAATCTCCTTCCTGATCCAATGTTCCTGGCCGTATCAGGACTTCGGTAACTGAGAGTTCAAAATGCAAGCGAGTCGAGCTTTTCGACTCTTCAAACCCCGAAACCCAAAATCCGATATGCGAGTTCTTGTATGAGATCCGATGGTCCTCCATGATATGTATCCAATGGTCTATATCTCCTCGGAGTTTCATGAACCAGGAGTTCACGATGAAACAACTCCATAAATCCTGTCACTCAAATCCCTGAATTCTGATATGGGAATTTGTGTAGGAGATCAACGAACCTCGTTGATCTGGATCTGATGGTCACTATCCATCTTAAGCTTAAGGGAGTTGAAGGACACTCATCCTTAACCCCCTTGCTGTCCTACGAGATCCAATGGCTTACAGGGTTTCATAGCTTTCCCCGAACTCTGACCGCTCACCACACATCTCCTCCGATGGATGGTCTAGATCCTCCCGGAGTTTCGTGAACTGGGATTTCATGAGTTGCGAAGACGAAGGGTCTTGCCCTTTGGTTTCCTTTGTGCCAAAACACTGAAATGACAAAACCTATTCACACTAATCTGATTCGGAGTTTCACATATCGGGACTTCGTGACTTGCGATGACGAAGGGTCTTGCCCTTTGGTTTCCCGTGTGCCGAAATGTCGAAATGCCGAAACCTATTCACATTAAGCTAATTTGGAGTTTCGCATACCGAGACTTCACGACTTGCAATGACGAAGGGTCATGCCCTTTGGTTTCCTGGGCGCTGAAACGCCGAAATGCCGAAATCTATTCACACTAAGCTAACTCAGAGTTTCACATACCGGGACTTCGTAACTTGTGACAACAAAGGGTCTTTCCCTTTCGTTTCCCATGTGCCGAAACACCGAAATGCTGAAATCTATTCACACTAAGCGAATTTCGAGTTTCGCATACTGGGACTTCACGACTTGTGATGATGAAGGGTATTTCTCTTTGGTTTCTCAGGTGCCGAAACACCAAAATGCCGATGAATAGGCCCGAATACTCTTGGACTTTCAGGACATTGCCAAGTCCACCCCTGCCTATGAAAGGGTTAGGGTTGACGAGCAATAGAGCTCCGATAGATATTTCAGAGGGTTCTTGGGTAAATTATCCCTAGGCTTGGTGACTTGAGTAAAAGTCTTCCTAATTCACAGAGCTATAAATTTGGTGGTAGGGGTAAAGTAAACTCGTGGGTTTACTATCATGGTAGTCCTTTCGAGGGAATCACTCTGACTCTAGAGTGCGAGGAATCTTCCCGAGAGAAGTTCCTTCAGGAATTTAAACTAGGGCATACTGTGAGACAAGTAGATAGGACAATTCTTAAGGGAACGAAATCATATTTTGAACCTACTCATTCTATACATAGACCAATTATGGTCATATAAGTATGAGCATGTATCCCTTGTCTCCAAATCAAAACACAAGAAAACACTTCCATACATAAACCATTTATGAGCGTATAAACATGAGCATGCATTCAATTAAAAAATACAAGACATAACACTTATCAGAAAACACCGGGTGGGAAACGACTGTTGAGAGGGGTGCTCGTTTCCACCCAACCGTAGGCTCAGTGACTCCAAACAGATTTACCACTAGCCACCCCTGAGCTAGACCACGATGATTGAGGTTCAATTTTCTACTTTGAGCTGAATGGAAGTCAAGGACGAAGGTTACTCTCCTTCTCCTCTGTTAAGAACTCCCTGTGTTTCCAGAGTTTCTCTAGTTCTTCTTGGAAATCCCGGTGGCACACGTTCTCTCTTCCCCCCTTACCACACTTCCTCTCTTGCCTTTTCTCTACAAGATTGCGTGTGGAACAAATTTCCCCATCCGCGGTCAGGTCTGGGAGCTGTTACGGATGGATGGTTCACCCCCATCCCCTCAATAACTTTTGAGGAGCCTCCCCACCTACCAATCTAACGAGAAATCCATTCTGGGGTCAGAGAGTTTATTTGGTCTTTGAGCAAGTAAAACCAGTATGGTACTAGCTCAGTGGAATTTAACGCAACCATTCCAGGTCCCTTCCACCACCTCTCATTATCCATCCTGATCTCTTTTAGCACATCCCCCTCCCAGCAACCATGCAACACATATTCATAACATAATTTACATTCATCGACCTTTCATAAAAAGGTCCGTCAAATCAAACATTCACGGCTTTGAGTTTACCATAGTTCTTGGCCAATATAGTTATTTTTATAGACTGGGGAAAACAGGGTGTTACACTTTTGGAAACACTTGAGAATCAGATGAAGTCTCACCCGAGGTAGAGGTAGGGGGGGTTTTAGGACTCAAGTGTCTATAACCTAGATAGGACACAGATATGTGATCACAATACTTAACATATCACTTAGCAATTAACATTCATTATTCTTTGACCCTTATTCACATCGTAGATAAAAACCCTAATTACAGAACAACGCAGTATTCAACAAGATCTAAGCATATCTAACCATTTATCTCATAGTATCAAATAAATATAGCATTCATTCACGTTATTAAGCACTAAGATACTACATCAGATGCATATAACATACATAAAGATTCAACACTAAGCATAAATCACATCAATAACACAAAGAAATCACAACACAGGATATATGTGGTTCAACCCCAGTGTGGGTCTATGTCCACCAAATCTTCATCTTCTTTATTATCTTTTTTCAATCTTGTTACATGCACAGAGCCACACAAACAACTCTGCATAGGACATGAGATCTGTGCGCACTTCGCCAGATCCTCCTTCCTCGAGTTTGGCACGACACAAAGCCTTCTTACAATCACTTGCACTTAGCAACCTTTACATATCTTGCACAAATATAACTTAGATCTGATGCCTCTTACAATGCCTAGATACTTATTTATACATTTACAAATGGGGCCTAAGCATTGGTAAACCCATGGGCTATCATCCCGTACCCGTTACATAAGCTATGAACCCAAAAATCCCACAAAAATGGGGCGATATCCCACGATCTCCACTTTTCCTAGGCGCTCCGTCTTCGACCCGTCTATCGAAGTCCCAAAAACATGACCAAGATTCTCCAAAACTTGGTCAAGGGACAACAGTCCAGGAGAGTTCAATTAATAAAAATTGAGTCAAAGGGAAGCATAATCATGAATGTATAAATAGACAGAGATGCATTTCTCTAATTGTGTACAATAATTGAGTAAACGAAAGCATCACGTTACATGTTTTATTGCATTGGAAATTTTATGTCTTTCTGTGATGATCTAATGAGTTGTAAATATGAATTATTGTTTGATATCAGATTATGTGTGTGTAAGGTTGTTTCCATAATTCATGGTTGCGGGTTCCACATGTTACAGGTATGAACTAACTGAGAGGGGGGGGGGTGAATCAGTTAGTGTAGATTATTAACCATTTACTCTCATTTTTCACTTTGAATCATTAATCTTAGTGGCAGTGAGTCTTTACTGTGCTTTGTGAAATTGAGTTATAAACATAAAGCGGATAGTATAACGAACAACAATCCCACACAACATTCACTCACAAGTATGAGACAATGATTTTTCAAGAGGAAACCCAACCGAGGAAAACCTCATCTTCTTGGATGTTCCAGCAAGCTTCAACTTCATTACATCCCATCTTTTATGAGCACTAATCCCGCAGGAATCGGCCTTAGCGGGTGGAAACTGGAGCTTCCTTTTTACTTCGGCCTCAAGCGGATAGGCACCAACCTTGATTCTACAAGCACCCACTTGGAGAGGACATGCGTCTCCCTAGCGCCGCCTACCACTTTGGTTTACCAAAGATATATTTTGCTTAAATCCTTGTTCGTTACATTATGGCTTTGCTTACCCTTTCTGATCTTCTCTTGTGACGCGCCGGTGTTCACGATCTAACGCTCTGCCCCTCCAACATCCTCTGTGATATTCTCAATGTCTTCTCTATCAACAGATTCACCTCCTTTTCTCCATCCATAGCGCTCACTCTTTCTCACATCAGCAACAACAATTCATCTCTGTTCCAGTGCATTTTATAGATTCACCGCATGCGAGAGGTTTTCAATCGTTTCCTCCTCCAAATTGCGGTTTCCTTTCTTTTCTTTTCTTTTTACTGCTTCGGATACTTGACATTCTCCTTGATTCTGGGCCGGCTCTTTGCATGCCTCTTCTCATGCCACATCATCTGTTATTGTGTTCCTCAATGTAGCGCCGGTCTATTTTTTAGACTAAAGTCTTTCTGCTTTTCTGGCTCCAATTGTAGTTTCCCTTTCTTTCATTCAACAATTACGGCACTGGCATCTTGCGTTCTCCACGATTTACGGGCTGGTTCTTTGCACTCTCAGCGTACTTATCATTACAGCGGCGTGTTCCGGTGATCGTGTTCGGTCGTGTTCAGGCATTAAGTGTTCCGGCAATGCGTGTTCCGGTGATTGATGTTCCGGTAGGTGTTGTTCCGGCCGATTCGTGTTCCGGTGATGGAGTGTTAAAGTGATGCGTGTTCGGTATTGATGTTTGTTGGTCGTGCTTGACTAGGTGTTCCAGTGATGTTCGGCATTCATGTTTATTTTGTGTTCCGGCATTGGAGTATTTCGGCCATTCGATGTTCCAACGGTGTTACGGCATTTTGTGTTCCGGCATTGTTCGACATTGATGTTCCGGCGTGCGTGTTCGATGACCGTGTTCCGGTCGTGTTCCGGCATTGATGTTTTACGGCGTATTTCCGGTATTCGTGTTCGACAATGCGTGTTCCGACTGACTGGCTGAACCGTGATTCGTGTTCCGGTAGTGTTCAGCGGTCGATGTTCAATTCATGTTTGACACCTATGTTAGAGCATTACGTGTTCCGGCATTAGGTGACCGTGTTGAAGCATCCTTGAAGCTGCTTCATACAGAGTTACCATCAATGACAATATAACCATCTGCGTCGGTCTTACGGTATAGCCGATCTCCAGCAATCTCCCCTTTGGCATTGATGGCAATATGTATAGCAATATGTCTTTCATTTCTCCCCGCTGACATCAAAGGGCAAAGGGTTAAGCTATTCTCCTCAAACTCCCCCCTGACTTTGTGCACTAAACAGTAATACCTGGGAAAGATATCATCTTTGATATCTATGTATATTGGCTAACACCATGTTACCATTAACTAGGCTTCTTGTGAAAGATCCTTTGGACTGTGTGCTCCTCTAATCAATCATCTATGTTCAAGAGAAAAACTCTTTGCATCAGCAATCTTCTTCGTTCTTTGTACCGCATGCCGGTTTGTGCATGTCAAAAGTGTTTAGAGCTATGCTCCCCTTATCAGGATAACCCCAAGAACCTAGTCATGAGGATCCAATCCGAAATTATCTCAAAATCATTTTATTGCTCTCTCTATGTTAGCTAAGGGGATGATGCACGTTTTATCTTCTACTTGCAGCAACCTGCACGGACATCTAATTTTGCTCAAACACGATTCAATATATTCCAGTATATTCAATATTGGTATAAAGACCAAATGTCTCTTCAGGCGATCTATTAATCCTCACGCTCCCCCTGACAAAGTGTATAGGTTAGTTAGAGAAGGGTAAGAAACCAATCTTTTGTCTGAGGTATTCAAAATGTGCCTTGGGTAACGATTTGGTAAATATAGGCAATCTGCTTTCGTCTGGAGGGATGTACTGCAATTGTACCACTTTATTGGCAACTTGATCTTTTAAAGAGAAGTGACACTTGAGTGTAATGCTTTGTCTTGGAATGAAGAGCTGGATTCTTAAGAACCATAATGGTACTAGTATTATCACGGTGTTGGGGATAGGTTCTTCTTATGTTACCTTCAGATCCGCGAGCTTACGGATCATCCATATTACTTAGGTACAACATCACGGCCGGTAGCAATGTATTACCTTGTGGTAGACAAAGCTATAGAACTTTGCTTTTTTGCTTAACCATGCAACTAACTTGAGTCACCCAGGAAGATGCACCTCCACTAGTGCTCTTTCTCTCATCTACACAATTTGCCCAATCTGCGTGCAGATAGCCGCATCAGGTGAAAGTTTTGATTTCTTGGGTACCACCATAAACCATAAGATGAGTGCTTTTCAGATATTTGAAATTCTTTTGACAACTACTAAGTGGCTCTGTTTAGGGGCAACTTGAAATCTGAATACATCCCAGCGACATACATTATATGCGGTCTTGTTATAGTGATGTAGCAAACTTCCTATGGGTCACATGCGATACTTTGATCCATACGGGGTAGTATCATCTTTGCTCAATTTGCGTACCGGATCATGGGTATGCTCCGCGGAGAGCATCTTCCATTTGAAACCTCTTAAACATCTCCTTTAAATGGTCTTGGGAGAGAAATAAGAAGCCTTCATCATTAATTTGAAGGCCAGAGGAAGTATGACGAGCTCTCAAACATAAGACATCTCAAATTCCAGATTTCATTTCGGTACCTTAAACCATTTGAGCAGTGATTAGATACGATAAAGTAATATCATCAACATAAACTAGCACAACCCGATAAATGACACCTTGATTTGGTATACAAATTGCTATCTGCGAAATCTTTCTTGAAGCCTTTATGGTGTAGCAGATGATATTTGTCCGGTCTCCCATACTACCAGGGCTCTTGGTGCTTGCTTCAACTCCCAGGCGCACAATGCAGCACTACGACACCCGGACATAGTCGGGTTTATCGTGAGGAGAAACCTCTTGGTTGTTCCATATACACTTCCTCTTCCCTAGTTTCCCATTGAAATCTTGACTTGTGTATCCATGCGGGTATACTTTGAATTTTTTGTGACATGCATAGGCTAAAACATTCTTATAACCTCCATTCTTGCCATTTGGGCTTTTCATCAAAGTCTTGTCCTTTAATCTGAGCATATCCCTTACCCGGACTAGTCTTGCCTTATTTCTCACAGTCGACCTTGTTCATTTAACTTATTCTTAAAGACCCATTTGATCCTATCACATTCTTGTGGAAGGTCTAGGTACAAGTTCCCAGGTGTTATTACTTTCAATCTGGTCCAACTCCTCATTCATGAAAGCTACTATCCGGTCTTTGTCTTCACATGCTTCATTAAAACTTTTGGTTCAATCTTAGATAAGAAAGCCACATGTGACTTTTCGGATTACGCCAAAATTTTTCCTTCTAGATGAACCCTTTGTTTCTCATCACTAATGTTAATTGGGATCTCCTCAGCCCCTCTGGCTCGATTCTTCCTCCTGTGACCCTTGGTCCTGTTCTTTCATCTGCATCATCAAGCTGATTTGCCTCATCGTCTTTGGGGTGTTTCCATGACATTCTTCATCTACTTTAACATCTCACGATCCAACCATTCTATCGACCTCTTGTTATAACATCGTAGCCTTTGCTATTCGGCATATCAAGAAAATTCCTTCATCGATACAATCATCGTACTTACAGTTCTCATCGTTATTCTTGATGTAACATTTGTAAAGACGAAGTGCTTAATAGTGGCGGGTCTTCTGACCATAGATGATATGGAGTCTTATGCGTGTTTGGGTCTCAAATATTCTTTAATGGAATGTGCGATTTGTGAATTGGCTTCTGACTTTGAGAAATATCCTTTTCCTTTATCGGTGACCTTGCCATTTCTTTGTTGTTCTGTTACGTCTTACCACTCCACGTTAACGAGAGTTCTTGCAATTGTGTTATTCTTTTAGGTGCCATTATCATCAATCTTTGGATTGCCCAGCCAGGCTAAACTCTCCTCCTCTATCGGTCGATGGCTTTTATTCTCCTTCGGTTGATTTTAGGTCAATGCTTTGAAGTGTTTACAGATTTGTGGCTTCAGATTTCTCTTTGAGGAACCCAACCCATGTCAATCTGGAATAATCATCGATATGACATGAAGCGGTTTTCTTTGCAGTACTTCCTTTCTTGATGGAATTTTGGATCCATATGAACTAAATGAAGGGGTTTGCTTGACCCGATGGAAAACTTTTGATTTAAACTGAGTTCTGTCAGTTTAAATCAAAAAGTTTTTCCATTTGACATGGCTTACACAATATCATGTGGACAGATGTTAAAATCTCTTACTGCTTCTCTGTTTCTGAGTTTATTAGATGATCAAAGTGTAAGTGTCGGTCTTACATTGCCCGCGAAGGCTTTCATTATATTTACTTAGATGACATTCTTCTCTTCCTTCCTTTAGAATGTAAACATTATTTTATATTCTCACTCAGCGCGGCAGCTAGTTTTCACGGGGAGACCTCTTTAATTCTGGATCTTTAGCGATTAAACGAACTTCCGCATCGCTTTATCATCGGCTTACACTGAAGGTTGTGCTTTGCTTAGTCTACCGTCAGCATTCTGGGCTTTCCTTTCCATTTGCTCGGACTAACCATTCTTCTCCTCTGACCTTTCTGGTGCATTGTTTCCAAGGTTACCTTTCCACCTTCTGGCTCAGACAATGTAATAAACTTCTCCTTATCTCGAGTCATATGCTTTGAACATCCAGCCAGTGTGCGGGGTTCAATACCGTTTACGAGGCGGGAGGCACAGGTTACAATGATACTTTCTTTCCTCTTTCTCCATACATTTTGTTCGGTTGTATATTTCGTTTTTAATTACGCTGTATGGTGCTTCAAATTTGCGCCACAGCTGCATGTCAAAATTGACGGTTAGCTGGCATTTTGGTTCGTGTATAAAGAGGTCAAATGGATTAACATTCGTGTTGTACCCTTCTTTTACGTTGTAGAGTACGTCCAGCACTTGTGATGTCTGGCTGTTTTGTGCCATCGATCACGTGAATGAACACGAAAGTTATAAAGAAGAGTTTGCAGCTTTGTGCCCCAAAGTTATAGCAGCAAAGAAACAATAACCATTGAAGAGGAATTAGCATGCCCGACTCTTGGTTGATTCCTAGGAGATAATACATTGACTCTTGGTACTCAGCATGGTAGTACGCATTACGAACTCATTTATTTGACCTCTTTAGGACATCCTGGTACATCACGAGTTTATTGTTTGAACCAACCTTAGCTTGCTCTTGCTTATTACTTGAGTCTATTTTGTTGGAAAATGGGCATGCTCCAATTTTTTCTATCTTAGAACCTTCCAATTGTTTGCTGATCTGAAACTTAATCATTGGATGATTCTGTATTCTTAAACTTACTGCTGCTTGCATATCTAGACCCAGTTGTGGGTCTCTGTCTGTTAAAGAGTATTGTTTAGCTCCTCTGAATCTTTGATACTGGAAATATTCTGATTATACCAAGCTTGATAATTTTCTAGCTCCTTCTTATGATTACAACTATTCTAGTTGTTCACATCGGATCTACTTTCAGCTAACTGTAGCTTTAGGACTTCTTCAACTTTCTTAGCCTCTTCAAGTTCTAGCTTTAATAGAGGAATACCCTCTGTATTATTGGTTTCATCTTTGGATTAATAATTTTTTACTTTCTCTTCTTTATTCTCAGTCTATTTATTTCTTCGGGCACACATCCAGCTCACACACTTCCGTATCCGCCCGGCGTCCATGTCATTCATAAGACAATTACATTCCAAAGTTCTTATGGCCATGGGGAGATAGAGTCATCTTCTTGATCTTCATGTGAGGATTCACTATCTGAGGTTTTTTGTAGAATCATCATTGTTTACACACGGACTTTTCTTTTTATTCTTATACTTATTTTCTTTATTATATATTTCTTCCTTGAAATCTTTCTTCATCGGTGAGTTGATTTCTTTCCCTTTATAAGGACATTTAGAAACAAAATGCTTATCTTACGCAGTTGAAACACTTAAAGGTAGTTTTCCATTGTACTTCCCGATCCAGGTTTTTTAACCTTCTTACAAATTTTCCTCGATTTCATCCAGTTCAGACTCGGTGCTCTTTTCTGCTTTGAATGGGGCTTCCCTAGATGAGTTTTGATGTGTGCTAATCCTCATTTCGTAAGTGGTTAAAGTTCCTAGCAGCTGATCAGGGGATAATGTCTTGTGTTCACTCATCTCCTCTATTGTTGAGACTTTAGGATTGAATCTTCCAGGTAGAGATCTCAGAATTTTGGACAAAGTGAGTCATCAATTGTTTCTCCTAAACCCTCATGGCATTGACCATTTCATCAACTCTCGAAGAACATATATTTTCATCTTCATTTCATTCTCAATTGTTCGATCTCGGTCTATGAGTTTGTAGCTTAGCATCTTTAACTTTCTCATTTCCCTCCTTGGCTACTTATCAGTTTTCCCACATTTCTTTAGGTTTTGAAGATTCATTACTTTCCTACAAATTCTAATTCAACCCAGGACCGAATAGCATTCATAGCTTTTTGCATTAAAGGTGAATTCTAATTTTTCATCTTTAGGCAGAAACACAGTTGGTTTTGTAAATCACCATTTCTACTAGCCCTAAACATCACGCTCCGGGGCAGTAGAGTATGTTCATAAATGCCCACCATCGGAAGGCAAAATTTGTGACATTAAAAATGGGTGCCTTGGTTGAACCATCATGACTAGTCATGATTTCCACTCTGAGATGTTCCATACACTAAAAGGAACGCTCATTACCAATTATTCTGATGTAGACTAAGCGAGAGGGGTGAATCAGTTAGTGTAGATTAATAACCATTTACTCTCATTTTTTCAACTTTGAATCAGTATGTGGTGATCTTCTTGAAATTGAGTTATAAACATAAAGCGGAGATAGTATAGCGAACAACAATCACACACGACATTCATTCTGGCAGGATACGGATTTTCAAAGAGAGCCAACCGGGGGAAAAAACCTCGTCTTCTTAAGATGTTCATCAAGCTTCAAATTCGTTACATCTCATCTTTTATGAGCACCAACTCATAGAGGCTACAACCTCGATTACCCGGCCTGTTTGGTAGAGCACCAACTCCAATCCCGGCGCAGGTGGAAACGCAGAGCTTCCTTTTTACTTGACCTGGCCGGATAGAGGCACCAACCTTGATTCTACAAGCACCCACTTGCGGAGAAAGAGACATCGTCTCCCTAGCACCACCCTACACTGGATTTGCAAAATATATTTTGTAAATCGGCGGTATTTGAGTACCAAGCACTTACCCTTTCTGGCGATCTTCTCACCGTATTCTTCGACATTCTTTGTTGTCTGGCACACTCTGCGCCTCCTTGTCCTCTGCGACCCATTCGGCATCTTCTCTCCATCACCTTGATTCCTCCTTTTCTCCCATCCACCTAGCCCCTCACTCTTTCTCACGTAAGCGTGACGAATTCATCTTTGAACTTAGGCGCATTTTATAGGTTCACCACATGCAGAGGGTTTCAATGCGTTTCTCCACTCCAATGCGGTTCCCTTTTCTTCTTTCTTCTTCTTTTCGCATACCAGCATTCTCCTTGATTTTTACAGGCCGACTCTTTTGCTTACCTCTTCTAGCCATACCACATCATCTGGTATTTGTGTTCCTCTCCTGTCTGCTTGCCAGTCTAATTTTTAGACTAAAAGTCTTTCCTCTTTCTCAACTCCAGCTGTAGTTTCCCTTTCTTTCATTTCTTTCTTCTCCTTTTACATGCGTTCTCCGTTTTTACGGGCGGTTCTTTGCTTGCCTCCTCGCGTGCTTATCGTACAGCGGCGTGTTCAGTGATTACGTGTTCGGCCGATCGTGTTCGACATTGTTCCGGTGATCCGTGTTTTATTGATTCGTGTTCCGGTGATGGAGTGTTCCGACGATTCGATGTTCAGTGATTGATGTTCCGGTGATTAGGTGTTCAGTGATCGTGTTCCGACGATACGTGTTCCGTGATGCGTGTTGATGATCGTGTTCGGTGATGCGTGTTTGACATTCATGTTTTACGGTACATGTTCCAACATTCGTGTTCCGGCAATGCGTGTTCCGGTATTACGTGTTCCGGCATTTGTGTTCCGGCATTCATTGTTCCGGCATTACGTGTTCCGGCATTACGTGTTCCGGCATGTTTGGTTCCGGCGTTCGTATTTTATTTTGTGTTTCGGTATTCGTGTTCCGACCAATCGTGTTCCGACATTACGTGTTCCGGTGATTCGTGTTCAGACATTTCCAGCATTCGTGTTCCAGCAATCGTGTTCCAGCATTCGTGTTCCAGCAGTCGTGTTCCAGCATTCGTGTTCCAGCAGTCGTGTTCCAGCATTCATGTTTCAGCACATGTGTTCCGGCATTCGTGTTCCAGCATTCGTGTTCGTGTTGACATCCTTGACTGCTTCATAACCGATTGCCATCAATGACAACCTTAACCATCTGCATCAGTCTTCTGTTATAGCCAAATCTCCAACACTACATCAAGTTGTGGTTAAATTCTTGTATCAAAGGAAGGACGATCATGATCTTTTATCACCTATCATCAAACAAGATCGATGATCCTGAGGAGTTGAAATATATCGAGTCAAGTACATGGTTCGAGAGCCATTCATAATCATGGTTGAAAAAGATAAATCCCTACTATGTGTGCAGGATGAAACAAATACCAAAGTACATACGTCGAACCCTTTTTAATGTCAAGGAACATTGATCATCAGATGAGGATGATGAGTTAATCATGACCAACTATCATAATATTCTAGTTTCATTTATGCATTTTTAAGTTTGAACGACCGATATTTGGTCTATGCAACCATTTTCCAGAATCAACGACTAAGATCTATTTGACGCTATCATGTATCATCAGGACTTTCTTATATCAAAACTAAAGTCTCAAGCTAAGATTTTCGAGGATGATGCCCTTGAATTTATGACCATTGACGATGATGCATTGATGTGTATCACTATGTTGACAATAGTTTATCACCAACGATGATCTGACCATCCATTAGAAAGGTGATATCAAAAAATATGGAAAGGTACAAGTGGCTTCTTTTCATTGGAGTGAAATCATCGAAGGTTTATTATTCATAACTAGGTAAGGTTGAATACCTATTTTTTGCCAACGACAATAAAGGTAAATAGATCGACAATGGGATTCATTCAAGGAACAATATTGAAGACACATGTACAAAAGGAAGTCGGGGTGAGGATGATATTGATCAACAATGAATATTAAAAATGTGGATGAGATTGATGACTTAGGATAGCTAGAGTAGACCCAGTTTCATCGAATCGAGACATTTGAGTCTTGTGCATTTTCTTCCTGATCAAATTCCAATGACGATACATATGTCGTTGGATTGGAACGACTGTGCATTTTATTTTCTCCCTACAGAAAATTCAAACGACGATGATAGGTACTTGGTCATGGCTCCAGGTCATGTGGGAGGTTTAATGATTGGATTTTAGCACTTGGTAGTAAGTGCTTTGAAGTACAGTGCTCGTTTTTGGTACTTGATTATGAACCATGTCCTTATCAAGTGTTAGTGTCAAAAAATCGAGGATGAATGTTTCAGAGAGGCCCCATATCATGAGAAAGTCTGACGACGACAATTATATAAGCATAAGGTTGTATTCTTGGGTTCCATGGATGAAGGAATGGGCATTGATGAGTAAAGGGGTTGGCTAATTGTATCTAAATCATGAGCTCATATAACTTGGTTGTGTGAAGGAGAATGATCATGACACAAGGAGAAAAAACATTGGGTTTGTGAAGGGAATTTTAGCACCATCTTCGTGCATGCTAAATTTAAGCACCTGTGTGTATTTTAACAAGCAAATGGATAAACAGTTCGAGAGTCTATTCAAAAGAGGTTTTTTTTTCCTGTATAAATATTAGAGAGTGCTCAAGTGTTGCATCACAACAATGTTCTTTTCTTACTCTGCATACTTGTGGGAAATAGACCAGGTGTGTCATCATTTTTGGTATCATAGCATAAGTATGCTCTTTGGACATACTGGACAAAGTGGTGAGTAAATTTGGTTTTCTTTCTTTATATTTATATTAGATATGGACATAAATTGTTGTTTGAAAGTAGCAACAGTAGAGGAAGATATCGTGACAATGATTTACGACTTGGAGGATGTAACAGAAAAAGGGATTGGATGTACATTGTCTTAGTGAAATTAAAAAAAGGAAGATACAAAAGGAATCCTTTTAGTAGTAATGACAATGTACAAAGGATACATAGTGAAGAGACAAAGTCCAGTAGAGGGACTTTGAGATTGCAGAATTGAGGTCATTCCAACCAAGGAGAAGAGTTGGTAGAAAATATTTTGAAACAGATCTTATAGGTATTGATATGATGTTTTTATAACTGAATCGAGTGAAAACATATTTATGTTTGCAGTTACCAGCAAGAGGAGATAGAAATTGTTAGCAGCCCTTATATATAGTAAGTTGTGATAGAAAGAGAAAGAGGGAGAAAAATAGCTCTCAAGTGACAAAGATTGCAGCAGAAAGAACCTTGCAACAAGGGATGATGTAAACACTTTCAGTTGAGGATTGGGAGTGAAGATAACCACAATATTTCTCAGAAGAGTGTGAGTAGGTGAAGAATCAAAAGAAGATAAGAGGATGCTCATAAGGTTCCAGAGGAGAGAACCATAAGGATACCTAGAGGTCAAGTTCATAATGGAATCTTAATTAGGTATTGAGTGGCAAGGTTTAGAGACTTGCTACACATGAGGATTCATGCAACTCATAGTGGGAAAGGAGAAGATCACAAAAGAAGGAGATTAAGATGACTATTGATAGTCATTTCAGAGGTTTAGAGAGAATCCACAACAAGAGGAAAAAGAATGCCAGAGCACATGCCAGAGAGAAGATGATTCAAGAACATTTTGACATAGAATTTACTGATTTAAAGGAGAGAATAAATATAATTATGGATTTGTTGCATGAAATAAATGAAGAACAAAGACAAGGATGGAATGTGAATAAGAGGTTTAACTGGCCTATTGTACATATATATGTAAGGAAGCTGAGATAGATCTTGAGTGCTTGTATGGAGGAAGAGAAACTCAGAGGAACTGAGTTTAGACAGAGGTCAAGAATAGATGGAGAAGTTCACATCTGTGAACTAGAGCAGGGATCATTCATTGGAGAGGATGATTGATCATAGATATTTTCATCGTGACTTATAAAGAATTGCATTAAATGAGCATAAAATAAACTGCACCATTAAAGAAGGAAAAGCTAAAAGATGAAGAGACATAATCATTAGATATGAACACAAACCCTTGATAACGGAGTTCATCGGTGGACTACGTCTCCAGGTCTTGCTCTCAAATGGGTAGGCTTTTTCATTAACTCAACAAAATAATTTAGCAAATTACATAAGTATACCTCATTATGAAATCAAGCTGCAGAAATAATGATCAGCTAAGAAAACAAGCAACACCACTGAATTTGTGGTGTCGGATTACCCAAAAATGACTATCTCCATTCCTTGATCCGACTCTGGAAATCCTAGGCCCAAGAAGAAATTCATCTCGATTTGTGTGCCCTCTGCAACCTACAATAATGATTGTAATTACATATAAATGAGTTCCCATATTGTCGTACAGTCCGCGTGCCTCCCCCCTTGATGACTGGGTGAATGCAACATTTAATAATTAATTTAGGCATTGGTTACTATGTAACACCCACAACTTGTTGGTTAGGGTGGACTCATTAAGGCATAAGTGTGGGAGGAGGTCTCGGGGTCAAACCTCACAGACTCCCATTTTGGATTTTTATTTGTTATATGGTATATATATAATTTGACCATTCCACCAAGTTTAGTGGTGTCTCCAAAATCATATAAAAACAATATAACTGTGGCTAGGGTTGGCATGGTCCACCAGATTTGGTGGACCCGCCAACCATTTTTTTCCAAATATATGTTCACGGGTTGTCCTTGGGAATTTCTCGCCTTCCACATGGTAGCCTCTGATTGGACCATGTTGTGGCCCCTCACTGTTCCATTATTCCACCTGCCAAGTCATCATGCCACGTCAGTGCCACATCAGCGTACATAATGTACGGATGTCATGTAGCACAATCTCATTAGTCCACGGATCGGTCCAAAAATGCCAAAAGTGGGTGACACGTGGCAGCCTTTAGTGCTTCCACATAATCATGTTGACGTCAACATGCCACATGTCACCTTCCTACACCTTCCACATGTATTTTATGGATGTTGATGTCAGCAGTACGGATGTTGACTCATCCCCTGCTGACTAGACTAGGTTGACCAAAATTTGACCGTGAATATATTTCAATCTGTGACTCTGTTTGACAACCTGTTTGTGCCATTAGAAATATTGTGATGCTCTCTTCGCAGTCATGTCATTTTCACTGAGTTTTGGGAACTTTGAATTTTTTCCCTTTCTCTATCTACTGAAGCCATTCTGAGCATCATGAGTTGCCTCTGTGAGTTATGAGTTGTTCTTAGCCTTATATGGATCCTTTTTGGATCATGCCTTCCCACTGAGAGCTTTTTGGACCACCAAAATATTTACGCAATCAAGAGGTAAGTGAGGGAAGATTACCCTCACTTTGTCCTTCTCTATCCACTTTCCCTTTCTTGTATGTGTGCCTTTTAAGCCTACTCGAAGATAATCAACATCTACCATTCATGAATTCCTCATCCTCCTATCCAAGATTATATCTTCCTGTAACTCATCCAAGTACTCAGGTGAAAATTCATCAGTTGAAGGTATTGAAACTTCCTCATCTTGATCCATGATCATGGGAGGCTCAAAAATTTTCAAGTTCTCAAGGTTCACAACTAAGTAAATATTCATGTAAGGTGGAAGATCTAGACAAAAAGCATTGGTACCACTTTTCTCCAATATAGTGAAGGGTCCATAACGAATGGGCTTGAGTTTATTTCCTTCACCCTTCAATCTCTTTTTGTTGATGTGAAGCCATACCCGATCTCCAACTTGGAACTGATGATCAACCCTGTGCTTTTCATTCCGATCTTTATACTGTGCTTGAATTTTCTCCAACTATTCCCTGACTTCCTGATGTATCTGTTGGATCCTCTGAATGAACTTGCAGGCTCTATCCTTCGTTGGTTCTTCATTCACATAGGCATCTCTCCCATACATAAAGTTGAAAGGAACCTTTGGTAGGTACCCAAAACATGTCTCAAAAGGAGAACTCTGAGTGTATGAATGTAAAGTTTGGTTGTAAGCATGTTGTACATAGGATATTTGTTCATCCTATAACTTGGGATGCTTGTTGCAGTAGCCTCGAACCAAAAGTACCATTGTTCGGTTTACCACCTCTCTTTGTCTGTCGGTCTATGGATGGAAAGCAATGCTCCTCTTCAATTTGGTGTCCATCATCCTCCACAAGCTAGTCCAAAATTCCCTAAGGAATAGAGTATCTCGATCTGATACAGTGGATGTGGGTAACCCAAAGTGAACCCAAACATACTAAAAGAAGAGATTAGCAGTCTTCTCAACAATGATCTACTTTCTACTTGGAATCAAGATACACATCTTGTTGAACCTATCCACTACAACATACAAATAGTCATGACCCCCTTTGGTCATTGGTAAACCCCCTACAAAATACACGAGGATAATTTCCCATGGATGGGATGGAACGAGAAGTGGTGAGTATAGCCCTAGTGTTCTATTAGTGGGATTACAAGTAGAACACATCACACACCCCTTTACATATTTAGTTACAATTTCTTTCATTTGAGGCCAGTAACAAAACCTATGCAAATGAGCCATAGTTTTTCCTACCCAAAAATGCCCAGACACAAGAGAAGTGTGAGATTCTCATATTACATGGACTCATTCACTTGTAGGAATACATAGTTTTCCAAGAGGGTAGAGTAGCTTTCCCTGTAGACAATAGTTCTCTACCTGTGCACCATGGGTTAGCTTCACATATACTTCTTTAAAATCTTCATCAATGGCATAACGTTCTACATAGCTATCATGAGATAAATAAGTGTTCTTCAAAATAATAGAACCAACAATAGGAGGTCTAGAAAACATATCATCTACCTTATTACTTGTACCCTTTTTGTACTTGATTACCAAATGAAATTGTTGTAGAAAACCCATCCATCTGTAGTGTCAAGATTGTTTCAATTTGGTTTGTGCTTGGAGATACTGTAAGGGTTGGTGATCTGTATGTATGCTTGTTTCCTTCCCTAACAAGTAGTGCTTCCATTTCTTTACGCTCTGGACTAATGCATACAACTCTTTATCATATGTAGGATAGTTAACAACAACTTGGTTAAAATTTTTAGAGTCTTAATAGATAGTCTTACAATATTGCATCAATACTGCACCCATGGCATATCCACTGGGATCTGTCTCGATATCAAAAGGATGTTGAAGATTCGACAGTGCTAATAATGGTGCGGTACTAATATTCTCCTTCAAAATCTTGAAATATGTTTGTTTCTTTCCTTCCCACTGAAAAGTGTTCTTCACACTGGTTAAGGAATGCAAAGGATATGTTATAAAGGAGATCTTGGAAATGAATCTCCTCCAATACTGGACTGCACCTAAGAAGCTTCGGACTTCGGTTACACTTTTTCTCTTGGGCCAATTTACAATTACATCAATTTTGGAAGGATCGAATTTTTATTGTTCGCCTCCTACAATATGACCTAAGTACACAAGCGCATTCTTGCCAAATTCACATTTAGACAATTTTACATACAACTTTTCCCTTTGCAAAGTATCCAATACTTTATGTACATTCCTTACATGTTCATCCCAATTCCCGCTAAAAATAAGAATGTCGTCTAAATATACAAATACAAAGTCATCTAAGAAATGCCTAAATACATCATTCATCACATGCATGAAAGTTGTCATAGCATTACAAATCCCAAACAACATAACTAACCACTCAAACAATCCCTATTTGGTTTTAAAGGAAGTTTTCCATGCGTCCTGTTCTGTGAACTTGATTTGATGATATCCACTACGCAAATCCAACTTAGTGAAATAAACAACATTCTTCAATTGATTAAGTAAATCATCTATACGAGGAATAGGGTATCTATTTTTCACCGTGATTTTATTTAAGGCCCGGTAATCGACACGCATTCACCATGTTCCATCCTTCTTTGGCACCATCACGATCATATAACCATAAGGAGATGGAATGGGACTAATGACCCCTTGATCCAATAAGCCCTGTACCTTATTCTTGATCTTTGTCATCTCCACAACTAACATCCTGTACATGCCCAGATTAGAAAGAGGAGAATTATGCTCAAGACGTATCTCATGTTGGATTTCCCTCTTAGGAGGTAATCCATCTAGTTCCTGAAAAATATCATCATACTTAGAAACAATATCAATTAATTCCTTTTTATGAGATGGACCACACCCTTGGAAAGAGTCAGATGTCCCGACATATTTCTCTCTGATGACCATGAGTACATATCTCTTATTAATGTTTATGGGTTTTTTCATTTTCCCTACCCTAGAAAGTGTTGTATTTACCCTCATGATGTGAGCTCTAACAATACATTCCACTCCCCTTTTAGTAAGGTGGTATTTTTTCTCATGATTAAATAAGACTACTTTTCTATCATAAAGATAAGGACTTCCCAACACTATGCCACATATATCAAGTGGTACAACATCCAAATCCACTTCATCCATCAAATTTGAAGAAATAGAAAATATGATCCTACATTTTTTGGTGACATTAAGTTTTTTTTTATTACATACCCAACCAAGAGGATAAGGCTTCAGATGTGGGTTCATTTCAAGACCCATCTTCTTGACAAGTGCTTCGGATATTAAGTTTACTTGGGAACCTGGATCAAATAGTGTATCTATCTTAGTGTGTTTAGATACAACTCTTATGTGAAATAATTCATTCCTCTTTCATTCATCAACATGAGATTCATTATTGGAACTTGAACTAGCATGAAGGGAATATTTACCTTGTACTCCAACCACTGTGATCTTTCCTTCATCTCCTGAATCGGAACCAAGATCTTGTTGCATTGTAGGAATGATTTTTGTCTTCCCCTTTCCACCGAACTGTTTCGGTTTCTTTTTTGGATGCAGTTTCCAACGATGTTCTTCATCATGACCACTTTTCTTGCAATGAGTGCAAGATGGATTTCCTCCTTCTCTCATCACTGTGGCGGTGTTCTTCTCCTTCCTTTTAAACTTCTTAAATTTTTTATGTGGGAGATTGGAAGGTTTATTTCTGGGATCTTCTTGAACATGTTTCCCCCTGTTCTCAACATGAGTGGCTTGCACAAAAAATTCATCAAGACTAGTGGGGTTAAAAAAGAGAAAAGTATGATGCATATAACTGTGAAGTGTGCCAATATACATCATTAAATTTTCATAAGAATCCAAAGTAATATTTAATGCATGATATTTCTTCCTACATTATTCTGTGAAACTTTGTACAGTTGGAACTTTACTTTTCCTTCAAGTTTGCTATTCCATCATTGCTTTATGTAAATACCCTAATGGATAAAATTGATTCCTTATCGCTGATTTAAATTCTGACCATGAGGAATAAAGATTACCACACTTACTTCTGTCCCGAAGCTTGATCTCCCACCATACAAGAGCGGTGAGTTCCAACCAAAGTGAAGCCAATTTCACTTTAAATTCTTCTTCATCAATATGTTGGACACGGAAATACACTTCAACCTATCAAATCAAATTATCTAGCTTTCCAGGATTATCTTATCCATTAAACATAGGTAAAGCAAATTTTACATCAATATTCAATAATGGTTTCTTAAAAGAGGATTTATATCTAGAATGATCAGAATGATGAGAATGCTCAAAGGAAGAAGAAATAGAACTTAAAGGTGAAGAGAGAGGCTCAAGAGGATATCATCCAACCCCTTGGTTTATCGAAGCATCATCATCTACATGTGCTTCCTTTTTATTCCCTTTCTTCTTCATCCTCTTCTCATAATCTCCATGCATTTGTTCGACCATTTCTGACATGTGATAAAAGACCATGTGAAATTTTTTCTCCTGTTCATCACGCTTGTCTTCTTCTTCCATTTTCTTCCTTCAAGATGCACGACCAACTTCGGGATTGAAAGTCTTAAGAGCTCATTCACACTGATTATGCTTGGCCCTAGTAAGCATTCACACTAAAAAATTCAAGTCAAAGACGAATGCTCTGATAACAACATGATCCAGGATCTTTTCATCGTGACTTATAAACAATTGCATTAAATGAGCATAAAATAAAGTGCACCATTAAAGAAGGAAAATCTCAAAAATGAAGAGACATAAGAATCATATCTAAACACAAGAACTTGATAATAGAGTTCATCTCTAGTGGACTACATCTTTGGGTCCTACTCTCAAATGGATAGGCTCTTTCATTAACTCAACAAAATAATTTGGTAAAATACATAAGCATACCTCATTCTTAAATCAAGCTACAAAAATAATGCTCAGATAAGAAAACATATAGCACCACTGAATTTGTGGCACCGAATTACCAAAAAATGACTATCTACATGCCTCGATCCGACTCTGGCACTCTCAGGCCCAAGAAGAAATTCATCTCGATTCACATGCTCTCTGCAACCTACAATAATGACTCTACTTGCATAGAAATGCATGCCTAGATGGTTGTACAGTCCATGCGCTTCCCCCCTCAGTGAATGGGTGAATGAAACATTTAATAATTAATTCAGGCATTGGTTACTACGTAACACCCACAACCTGTTGATTAGGGAGGATTTGTTAAGGTGTAAGTGTGGGAGGAGGTCCCGAAGTCAAACCCCACAGACTCCCCTTTTTTCTTTGTATTTGTTATATGTTATATATATAATGTGATCATTCTTCCAATTTTAGTGGTGTCTCTAGAATTGTATCGAAAATATATAACCGTGGCTAGGGTTGGCGTGGTCCGTCAGATTTGGAGAACATGCCAACCCATTTTTTCTAAATTTTTGTTCACGGGTTGTCCTTGGGAATTTCCCTCCTGCCACATGGAAACCTCTGATTGGGCCATGTGGCAGCCCCTAACTGGTCCATGCTACCACTTTCCAAGTCAGCATGCCATTTTAGCACCACATCAGCGTATAGATTCCACATGGAACAATTCGATTGGTCGACGGATCGGTCCAAAAATGCCAAAAGAGGGTGACACGTGGAAACCTCTGGTGCTACCACATCATCATGATGATGTCAGCATGCCACATGTCACCTTCCTTCTCATTCCACGTGTGATGTACAGATGTTTACGTCATCTATATGGATACTGACTCATCCCCTGATCACTGGGCTAGGTTGACCAAACTTTGACCATGAATATATTTCAATCCGTAACTTCGTTTGACAAGACATTTTCACCATTAGAAATATTGCGACGTGTTATTCACGATCATTTCATTTTCACTGAGTTTTGGGAACTTTGAATTTTTTCCCTTTCTCTGTCTATTGAAGCCATTTTGAGCATCTTGAGTTGCATATGTGAGTCTTGAGTTGTTCTTAGCCTTATCTGGATCATTTTTGGATCAATGATGATTGATATGGTGAATGCAGACCTATGGAAAGTGTCATGGACTGTCGTGAAAGTTCATAGCAACATTTGAGGATGATGTGAGAGGCATCAAATAAGGCCATAGGATATTATGTTTTTAAAACTAATGCAATGTGTATGATTTCAGGTTATGAAGATAAGAATCTACCATAATATGTCATAAGAGATGAAGGAGGTGAATAATTTCCTCATGAATTCATAGAGGATATATATATCCATAAATTTGTTTTTTCAGGAGGCAAGACATAATTTCCTCATAAAATTTGTGAAGGGGGAGAACATGCATGTGCAAAGAGTGCGGGTGTTGAAGAGGATGAATATGTGAAGGTAACAATGATTTGTATTAGAGATACTCCAGATGATGAAGTATAAGGAATATTGGAAAGGTTTATGTAGGATTACAGTGATGCAAGAATGGAAGATGAAATGACAATAAAGGATTATGACATTGTTAAAGATTATTTGTGCAGGATCATGGAGGAATCCTTACAAAAAGGTGTAAATTGTTTACAACAAATACGTCATTTTAATAAAATCAAAGAACATAATTTGTTTGGGAAATCATGTAGAGTAACATGAAGCATAGAGATATGCATTATTGGTTGCATAAATTTTTAGTTAATGAGAAGTATCCTCAAGAATTTGAAGACAAGAAGAGGTGTGAAGACAAAGAGATGCAAGGAAACATAAAAACAAATTATGAAAATTTGCAGCCACCAAATCACATGAATGGTGTGTACCAACAAAAGAAAAGACTAGAAATTGAGTTGGAAAAGTTGTTGGAGCATTTGATTAAATTCTCCAAGTGGAAATACCATAGGAGGAAGAAGAAGAGAAACATGCGAGTACAGATTCTTAAATAAAGCAAGGATTTTGAACAATAACAAAGTAAAGTATGGGATCCTGAAAGGTTGTAGACAACAACAATTCAACAACATGGAAGAAAAACAAGTGAGCAACAACATAAGGTTTGGGATCCATGAGGACTTTAGCAATTGAAGACTCATGGTCAAGAGATCATGAAATTTTTTAACCTCGGGAGTCTGATGCAAGATAATTTTTCTTCCTAGAATCAATGTTGTTGAGAAGACCTAGGGGGTTCCTGAAATTACTAAAGGGAGTGGGTTCCCTTAATGGGCTTAATTGTATTTTCTTAATTTTGTAATTATATTCTAGAAGGATAGGGTTTGTTTTCCCTAATTATGATGTAAATGGCTTAATTGAGAAAATTGATTGGATTAGGTGGGTTTTTCTAAGTATGGAGGATTCAATCAAATTGATCCTTATCCATTATAGAATATTGGAGTGCTATTATTGTAATTATTTCCATGTTATTAGGAGGTGTTTTGATTTAGCTGGAAGTGTATCCTCTATGCATAAATTGTAACCCTTTGGGCATAGAGGTGTGGCCAAAATTAGTGAAGAATCGAGCCTAAGGAGTGTGGCATATTTAGTGGAGAATCGGGCAAAGGTTGAGGAGAGGCCAATTAATGGAAATTGAGTCAAAGGGTAGAATAAGCCTAACTATAGAATAAAAAAGAGATGCATTTCTAAAATTTTGTACAATATTTAAGTAAACAAAAGCACCGTGTTATGAGTTTTATTACATTGGGATTTTTTTTTCTTTTTGTGACGATCTACTAAGTTGTAAATCTGAATTTTTGTTTGAGAATATATTTTCTATGTGTATGTTTGTTTCCCTAATTCAAGGTTATAGGTTCTAGATCAAGTTGTGGTTAAATCCTTGTATCAAAGGACGGATGATCGTGATCTTTGATCACCGATCATCGGATGAGATCGATGATCCCGAGGAGTTGAAATAGATTGGGTCAAATGCATGGCTTGGTATCCATTTGTAATCATGGATGAACAAGATAATTTCATGCTTTGTGTATAGGATGAAACAAAGACCAAAAGACATAACTTGAATCCTTTTGTAATGTTGAGGAACACTAATCATCCAATCAGGATGATGAGTTAATTATGACCATTCATTATAGCGTTTCAATTTCATTTATGTGTTTTTATGTATGGATGGCTAAGATTTGTTCATGGAAACACTTTTCCATAATCAACAAATGATATTTATTTAGTGTTCTCATGTATCATCGACACGTTTTTATATCAAGACTCAAGTCTCAGGTTAAGATATCCAATGATGATGCCCTCGAATTTATGATCACCGAAAATGATGCATTCATGTGGATCATTGTACTAACAACACTTTATCATCGATGATGAACTGATCATCCATAGGAAAGGTGATATCAAAATATCCGAAAATACACCTGCGGCTTTTTTGTTGTTGTAGAAAAATCGTCGGAGGTTTATTGGTCAGAACTAGGTAAGGTTGAATACATGTTTATTGACGATGAAGGTAAAGGTAAAAAAAATGGATTGTGGGATTTGATCAAGGAAGACGATCGATGGTATATGTATAAAAGGAAGTGGTGGCGAGGATGATCTTAATCAATGAAAAAGATTAAAAATATGAATG
The DNA here is from genome assembly GCA_010110895.2 of Picea sitchensis. Taxonomy (NCBI): domain Eukaryota; kingdom Viridiplantae; phylum Streptophyta; class Pinopsida; order Pinales; family Pinaceae; genus Picea; species Picea sitchensis. Next base: position 24,846 of record SNQJ01S0018359.1, on the reverse strand, counting down.
CGATCGATGGCTAAGGACAGCTAGAGTAGACCTGGTTTCATTGGATCAGGACAGTTGAGTCCTATGAATTTTCTTCCCTATCAAATGTCAATGATGATACATATGTCATCGGTTTGCGATGAATGAGCATTTTTTTTCTCTCTACAGAGAATTATGACGACGATGATAGGTTCTTGGTTATGGCTCAAGGTCATGTGGGAGGTTTAGCACTCAGATGTTATCACTTGGTAGTAAGTGTTTGGGAGGTCAGTGCTTGGTTTTAGCACCTAGTTATGAACCATGGTCTTATGAAGAGTTAGTGTCATCACACCGAGATCGAAATTTTCGGAGAGGTTCTGTAGCACAAGAAAGTCTAATGATGACAACGATCTAGGCATAAAGTTGTAGTCTTGGGTTCCATGGATGAAGGAGCGGGTGTTGATGAGTAAAGGGGTTGGAGAATTGTGTTGGTTTGTTATATTATTTGCAGTGAAAGTCTACGAGGTGGATATACTAACCTTTGATGTTGAATGAATCAACAACAAGTTGAAGTTTGAGGTGGCTCAACTGGGTAAAGATGAAGTCGAAGACATCGACAAAAAGTTGAAGGTTGAGATGGTCCAATCGAGTCAAGTTGAATTTGAATACATAGAAAGAAATTTGAAGAGGTCAACTAAAAATATCTCGATAGGTGGGCGTGCAAAAACCAACTAAATACCAAATGAAGGCTGAGTGGTAGTCAACTGGTAACCTGAATTGGTAGTCGACTATAACAGAATCCCGAGATTCGCAGTATTTGTAGCCAATGATCTATGTGGATCTATAAACATTTTTTGGGAACCTTTTATTAAGAGTTTTTCCTACTGTAAATCCTATAAAGAACGCATGTTGTATTACTGTAAAAGATGATGAATCGCTAATCATAATTGTAGAGGTTGTTGGTTATGTATATGTAATTCGAATTGGCTACAGGGTTGTTCTTGTGTAAATAAATAAGGTATGATGTCGATTGTGTATTAGGTGTGGACAAAGGTTAGGCATGTAACCTTTTATTATGAATGAATAAGACAAAAAGAGAGTAGAATGCTCAAGGAATCTTGGTTTTCTCGATTTGGGTTTCCAGGGTAAAATCTATGTGTATTGTGAAATTGCTTAGTCATTTACTTTCTTGTTTAAATATTTCTTCCTCTCTTCTTCTAGGTTTAGTGTGGAAGTGTCCCTCATTTCCTAACATGTGTTATTATAGGTTGGTTTAAAAACCTTGTATTTGAGCTAAACTCTCGGTTCGGTAAGATTTGTAAGTCAAAAATACTTGAAGATTGTGTTTAAAGAATGGCGAGGAACTCGATAATAGAGATTGAAATATTCAATGGCCAAAATTTTGAGATTTGGAAGCTTAAAATTGAAGATATCCTTGTAGATTGAGAATAATGGGCAATATTCTGTCCAGGTACCATGCCGACAGGTATGTCGATGGAAGAATGGGAGAAAATTGAGAGAAGGGAAAGGAGTATGATTCACCTTTGTATTGCAGATTTGGTATTGTTGAATATCTCGGGTGAATATTCGTCCAAAAAATGGTGGGACAAGTTAGGAAGCTTGTAGCAGTCGAAATCCATGGTAAATAAGTTATTTCTCAGAAAGAAACTTTATCTTCTAAGGATGGGTGAGGCAAGTTCGATGACTCAACATTTAAATGCATTTAATACCAATTTAAGCCAATTATATTTTGTGGATATTAAAATCACCGAGGAGGAGAAATGTATTATCCTAACATGTTATTTTACATAGTCCTTTGATAGCTTAGTCGTGGATATATGGAGTAATACAACCAAATTAGCGCTGGAAGACATGGTTTCATTTCTATTGTTAGAATAAATGAGAAGGAAGAACATTGATGGATCGATCAAAGAAGCATTAAGTGATGAAAGGTTGTTGGCACAGGGGAAGACCCAGGGTTCAACGCTTCAACAAAGTACCAACAAAACCCTAACTATTGACCCTTTTGGCAACACCTTCGAAGCAGATGAAGTCTCACTCGAGGTAGAGGTAGGGTGATTGCAGGACTCAAGTGTATGAAACCTAGCTGGGAAACATATCTATGATTACAACACTTAACAAATCACTTAGCAGTTAACATTCATTTGTATTTAACCCTTATTCACATCGTAGGTTGGAACCCTAGTTATAGAGCAATGAAGTATTCAACAAGATATAATACATCCCAACACTTAGCATATAGAAATAGATCAGATCTAGAATTCATTCACACTACTAGAACCAATCTACTATATCAGATGCATATAACATATATCATTGCACGAAACTTAAATCACATCAATAACATAACAACTATAATGCACAAAACACAGGATATACTTGGTTCACCCCAGTGTGGGGCTACGTCCACCAAATCTTCTCTTCTTTAAATCTTATACAAGCACAGAGACATAATAACCCACTCCGCATAAGACAGGAGATATGCACGCACCTCGCGAGACCCTCCTTCTTCGATCTAGGTTCAAGTACAAATCCTTCTTACAATCTGCACACAAGCTTCTTACAATCACTTGCACTTAGCTCTGCAAGTTATTAACACATAGTATGCACGAAGCATCCACAATTGTTCGCACTTAGCTCACTGACCGTATTACACATATATGTATCTCTTACTTACATCGCTTATATTTATATTTATACATTACAGAAGGTCCTAAACATGGGTAAACCCATGGGTCCACATCCCATACTCGTTACATAAACCCTAAACCCAAAAATTCCATAAGAAGGGGTCGATATCCCGCGATCTCTGCTTCGCCTTATGCTCTGCCTTCAATACAGGCTGTCGAAGTCCCAAAATTGGTCAAACATGACCAAGGTTCTCCAAAACATGGTCAAGGGTCAAAAGGCCCCCAACACTCACCTGTGACGCGTCCTGAGTGACTCTGATCTGTGTAACTCTGCCTCAAATGCCTCGATAATGGCTCGAGATGCTTCGACCTGTTTCTTCACCAGAGCCTCCTCCTCGGAAAACTCTTGAATGATATTCTCCGTTACAGGTGTTTTAGGATTAATCTGTAAGTGCGGACACAAACCGATCTCCCTAGATCCACCTGGATCTAGAACAAAACAAGACAGAATAATACTCTTTCCCTAGATTTAGACTATTGAATGAACTAGGAGGCTAGAATCATGAACATACCTTATGATCGCTTCCTTGGGTCTCTGTTGTTCCAAACTTAGCTCCAATGCTCTTGGGCCGTCAAGACCAGGAAAACTCAAACCAATTGAAGTGAAAACAACTTAATATATTCAACAACTAATCTATGCATATGATCAAGGAGTAATGCAATAAAGTGACATTAGCTTTATGGGAAAGGGACATATTACTGTATTAAATTGATAGAAAGAAAGAATTACAACCTGAGCCTTGATGTTGCAATTCTCCTTTCGATGGATCCTAGCTCTGACACACACACTTGCTCATGCATGAATAAGATCAACCACTTTTGATAACCTTGCTGGTGTCTCTAGCTGATGTAGCATCAGTCCTTCATACAATCTTACACTAATTCTCCAATAAATCTCTTGCTAGTTTGCTGCTAACCTTTTTCATGAGAATTCCCCTCAATTTATAAGAGAGAATGGATTAGTTACTTGGATAGGAATGATCCCAAGATATCAGGAAAGCCAGTACTTAGATAACCATTCGAATGCCATCTCATCCTTCTAGAAGATTCCCTTCTAGAAGGTTCGAGAATCTATCTTTTTCCCTTCTTTAGAAGATGTTCGCACCCTAGCAGTTAGGTACAGTGAGAACCCCTCACACTCTGTCTCAAAGAAGACTGCGAGAATCATACATTCTCGTAGGCAAATGTATAGGTATCCTATGAACCTCCCTTAAAAATATGTTTTCTGGAAAGAGACAAAGGTAACTTTTCTCAGGAAAGTGTTCTAGTGAAGAGCCTGATTTCTCCATCATCATTGCATCATCATGACAACCAAAATTATGGATAACAGAATGCCCCCCAAAGTCTGATATTGGAACCAGTGACAGTCGATAGACTTTGTAAGCTGCATGTGTGTGTCAAGAACCAAGAGCTCATCTAATTGGAAACCTGCAAACATCCAAGCATCGAATGAATATCATAAATACCAATTCTGAGGTAGGCATTCCCATACTCAGATCATAGACTGATGACATCATAAACAAAGGTCATGGCCACCAATTATACACTGTGGATCTATGCGACAATTCTTCAATCAAGACGACATAGCCATGAAACATACGCAATGGATCTATGTGTCGCAAATTATACATACTCCATCGCAACCTATATCACTAAGACAATATCCAGGGTCTTCAATCTCATCGCTGAAAGTACGAATCTAACCATGTGATTACAGGTGTTGAAGTCGAACATGGCAGAAACCACTTGATTACCGGTCATTGATGTAACCGTTAACAAGTGCGAGGGAAATCACCATTGATGTCAATGACTCCCAAGGTACCATAATACAATCCATCGAGTGTGAATAAATGATTTGATGTCGAACATCTGACGGAATCTCTCGATCAGGGGTCAATGATGTAAACCCACTGTCGAAAGCAAGGAAACTTTCCATTGAGGCATGCAAGCTCCAAGGTACTAAATAATTTCTAAGTCTTGATTCTGGATAATGAGCTGAAGTCGATGGAACAAAACTCATCATAGGGGGGCCTTGATGTATCCCCCATCAATGACACAAAATAAGTAACAGAGTTTGAGTGAAATAGAACATGTTGCAAATTGGACTGGACACAGGGAAGGTCGACATGGAGAGAATGGATAACTGCAGATGGCTGACTCAATATAGGTTTCAAATGGACTTCTCTTGAACATATGAATGACACGACCAATGATTTGGCAACATTGACTCAAATACGACACACAAAATGACCTTGTAATAAATCGGAAGAGAGACAAATGGATTTCCCAAACCGGCTTCAAATGATGAATAGGGGTTGTCATGTTCAAGAGCGACTCTTACTGCCAATTAATACGAAGATGAAACATATCCCTTTCCCAAATTTTCCCAC
>SNQJ01S0018359.1:0-18070 GCA_010110895.2 Picea sitchensis | reverse complement strand
CATATAAATTTAGGGGGGGTTCTTAAAATCACCCCTGCTAGTCTGAATGTGGGATCCAGACCAACAAGTTTTCATTGTAGGAGCTCACACATTAGCTATTGACATCGAGGACATACATTTTTTGACCGGATTATCCAGGCGTGGGTCCTATGTCAGTCTGACCGACAGCAGAGCAGGCGGGTTAAAAATGAGTGAATATTGCAACCAATACTGCATACCTGAGGCCGAAAGAAAGAAAGGGAAAGTGGCAATCTGGGGAGTAACTGACTTGACTCTTCGCACTATTCTCTTCACGATTGCTCGGATGGATGGAAGTGTTGCTCCCCATATGGCATTGCAGAGCTATTTCCAGTACGCCATCGAGTGTACTGAGCCCCGAGTATTTAACTAGGCTGATGCAGTATTGCGCAGTATCAAAAGACAACTCACCAAGTGCAGGCGGGGTGAACTGAAACAATTTGGATATGGATCTTTGTTAGTGTCTTTATTCTTTGATAGAGTTCCCGTATTCAGACTACAGGCTGAGTGGGATCTTGTGGGTCCTAGGGATCTGAGGATGTTGCGGTGGTGTCGGCTGATGGCTCGGCACGTGGCAGGACCAATCGTCAAATATGACGATATTTTCTTTGACTGGATGCGAAACCAGATGATGATGGTTGATGACTACGCCTATGCCGGGTTGGATTTCCGAGGAGATCCGGATCTAGCACTGCCTGAGGACGCTCAGTGGGGAGACCTCGGTAAGAAGTACACAATTTTTCTCTTTTTAAATGTTTTTGAATTTTTATCATATTTAAATGTTTTTTTTTTATATGTTTATCCGAAGACTAACACAAAATATTTGTTGATAACACAGACATTGGACCATATAGACCTCCTGGTACTTCCCCTATCCAATGACGAGGAGAAGTAGCAGCAGCAACACCACAGTATGTAGAAGATTATCAGATTGTAGAGCAGAATTTAGAGGGTCTTACAGCAGACATTCCAGATATGACTCTGGAAGAGGTTCCACGACGCGATCAACGTCACACTGTAGGGGTTTCTGCAACTATGGGTCGAATGCTCCACATAGTAGCTAGGGAAGTAGTGTGTTACCGTGAACGTCATCCATGACGTCACTTTGTAGAAGCTATAAGCTTCAATTTTTGATATTTTGGTCTTCGGACAAACTTTTGTAAAAACAACAAACTCTTTTGATCGTTAGATATATACAGACGACTTCTACCGGTTTACTTTACATTGTGTGAATTTTAATGTGTTTGATTTATAAATTGTTCAAATGTCTGTCCAATACATAATTAGCCAATGCATCTGTTAATGTATTAAGACATCTAGGAATATGTTGATATTCAATGTGATCAAAATACCGTTCCAAGAGGCGAATCCACAAATATACCCTTAACAAAGTAGGACTTCGAATAGAATATATATTACTTAGCTGTAGCACTACCAGCTGCAAGTCAAGTCGCATAACCAAATGACGAATTCATCAGGAGATAGCATCAACCAATAATTCAATAACGCCACTATACTCTGTGATGTTGTTGGTTGCACGGCCAAGACATACACCTCGTAAAGATATAAGTTCGTTTGTTGGGGCATAAATTTCCCATGCAGCGGAAGCTAAGTTTCGAGTACTACAACTAGCACCATCAGGGAAGCCAATATAGGGTAGCGAAGACTCCGACATCTGGCAATCAAAACACAACGTCACGTAAGGGTAGAGACCAGATAACGTCAAAAGCAAACTAAAGTAACACACACAAAGTATGATACATAAAATACAAGTACTTTTGCACAAATAACTTATGCATAGTACTTCTTCAAGTACAACCCATTCCTGGGTTCACTCAAAGGTATACCATCGTAATCAACTAGCTCATACGCTCCTTTTCCAAAACTTTGCGAACAATGTAAGGACCACACCACATTGGTTCAAATTTCCCAGCTCCTCAGACATCTTTATCTTGTTCATACAAAAGAACAAGATCACCTTTAGAGAAATCACGAGGCTTGACATGCTTGTCATACTGTGCCTTGACGCGTTTCTTTTGGGTTTCTATTACTAGAGTGGCATCACGTCAGGTCTTGTCTAATCGTATCAGATACAACAGACATTCCTCTTCAGCAGAAGTATTGGGTAAGAGTTCTACAACTAGCTTCAAAGAAGGTATCTCACATTCTATTGGCAGAATGGATTCCATGCCATAGAATAATCGAAAAGGCATAAACCCCGTAGTGGATTTAACAGATGTCCGATATGCCCACAATGCCGAAAACAACATCGTGTGCCAACTGGTTTTATGAATTCCTATCATCCATCGAATCATAGTTATAAGAACCTTATTGATTGCTTCGACCTATCCATTAGCTTGTGGATAATAGGGTGTTGAGCTATCATGCCGAAGACCCAAATTTTCCGTAAGTTCAGACATCATAAAATTCCTAAAATGACTACCGTGATCGGTAACGATAGCCTGAGGAACACCAAAACGAGCTATGACATGGTTAAAAAGAAATAACGCTGCAGTCTTTCCAGTATTATCGAATGTTGGCATCGCCTCGACCCACTTTGTAAAGTAATCAACAACTACAATAATGTAACCATGCCCCTCGGCCGAGTGAGGGTGACATGTCATGAAATCAATGCCCCATTTTGAAAAAGGACCAACTGAGACCACAGGATGAAGGGGAGCAGGATGCGACCGAATTTTTTGATTGTAGGTCTGGCAGGCATGGCACTTCTGAACAACAATAATGCAGTCATTGAACAAGGAAGGCCAAAAATATCCTGCGCGTAAGATCTTCTGGGCAGTAGCATACCCAGACATATGACCACCACATGCTCCAGAATGGCAGTCATTCAGGGCTTTCTCGGCTTCGTCAAAAGTCAAACAACGTCGAAAAATAGAATCAATTCCTCGACGATAAAGAGTATCTCCAAGGATAATGTACTAACGGGCTTGATAACGGACACGGCGCCATTCATTACTAGACAAAGCAGGCCGAAAAGTCTGATTTTGGAGATATATAATGATATCTCCATACCAAATATTGTCAGTGTTGATAAGGAAAAGCGATTCATCAGGTAATGAATCTACTGCTACATTTTCCGTGGTAGAGTGGAGAAAATCACATATTAACTCAGCAAAAACTAAGGATTTCTTCGACGTGGCACGATCGAATTCCAAGTCGAACTCCTAGAGAATGACAATCCACTTGGAGTACTTGCCCCCCAGCAATTGACATGTCAAAATATGTTGCATGGGGTTGCAATGTGAAATTACTGTAGTTTTCCTGGAGAGAATATAATGACGAAAATGTTGAACCGCTTGAACAACAGCCAAAGCCAGTTTTTCAACATGTTGGTACTTGATTTCAGTGGATGTGAGACTTTGACTCAAGTAATAAACAACATTTTCATTGTGTGCATCATCCTCTTGAACGAGAACCATGCCAATAATATACTCGGAGGCAACTAGATAAAGAAAGTAATCCCGACTATAATCAGGAGGGAAAAGAAGTGGAGCTTTCGTGAGGGACAACTTCAAAGCCTCAAAAGCGTTGTTGGAAACGGTATCCCAGACAAACTCTGAACCTTTCTTTAGAAGACGTGTAAAACCACGAGTAATCTCGGCGTAATTAGGGATGAAACGACGAAGAAAGTTTCCTTTCCCCTGCAAACTTTGTAACTGGCGCAGTGAAGAAGGAGGAGGGAGATTAAGAATCGCCTCAACCTTAATAGGATCTACCCGGATCCCTTGACGTGAAACAATGAAACCTAGAAGACGGTCGGACTCTACGCAAAAGATGCATTTATGAGGATTTAGACGAATGCGATAGAACCGACAACGAACGAAAATTGCTCGGAGATGATTGGGGTGGTTGACTCGACATAAAGAGAGAGCTGGCAAATCATCCAAATAAAGTTGAACGATATGCTTTATATCATGAAACACATAAGACATAGCACGTTGAAATGTGGCGCCCGCATTCTTAAGACCGAAGGGAAGTTTCCTATAAGCGAAAGTACCCCAAGGACAAATAAAAGCAGTTTTATGTTGGTCCTCAGGAGCGATGTTAATTTGATTATAGCCGGAGAATCCGTCCATGAGAGAAAAGATTTCACTGCCAGCACAATCATCGACGATCTAGTCAACGAAAGGGGTTAGAAAGTTGTCCTTTGGACTGGCTTTGTTAATATCCCGATAATCAACACAAACACGTATACTACCACCTTTCTTATCAATCGGTACAGGGTTGGAAACCCACTCTGTCAAAGCCACGGGATAAATAAAACCGGCTTTGAGAAGTTTTTCAACTTCGAGTTTGACAGTTGTCGCTTTACGTGGATGAACCGGACGAAGGCGCTACCGGACTGGTTTATCTTCGGGGTATGTCTTTATCTCATGTACAACTATAGCAGGGTCGTTACCTGGCATCTCTTCGTAACTCCAGGCAAAGATGTCACAAAATTATTTAAACAGAGACGTATAGGTGACGATTTCATCGGGAGAACACGAAGCTCCAATGTGAACATTTTCAACTATTCCAGGTTTAACTGATATATCAATGGGTATCGTGGGAGAAATATTACTGAGGTTTCGTTTCGCAAACACATCACATGTGGATCTGAGAACGGTCGATATGACAACAACGGTCGACGGAGTCGAAATCCGTTGGTAGTTCTCAAGAGTGTGTTGTTCCAGAAATAGTATGGAACGATGATGCCCATCGTCCCAAGGGGTATCCTCCATGAAGGACATGATCATCTCGTCAGTGGGAAAGATGAAATGGAAAGGATCAGGAGACAACTCATCAAGAGAGAGTGTAGAAAGGGTTTCCGATTGAATGTCTTGATAAGCAGACTCAACCGGGCTTAACGGCATGACGTTGCCGAAATGAGTATGATCTCCTGGATCAGGGACTATCCAAGGGTCAAAAGACACCGAAAGCTCATGAGGTACAACATATATCATATTAATAGAACCAACGGATGGGCGCGGAATGTCAGTTGGTGGTGGAATGGGAAAAGTACGCATTAATGAAGAGTCTTTTAAAAGACCAACGCCAACATTCTCGTAACCTGGTGGGGTTTTAGCTATAAACGGCATGTTGCCAGTGTGAGTATCGGAATTAAAGAAAACAAGTTGATCAACTGTAACAACTTTTCCTTGGTGAGGAAATTGTATGACACGGAAAAGTGTTGACACAACAACGTGCATAGAATCTATCCAGCTATGACCAAGAAGAAGATTATAATCCAGGGGAGCATCAAAAACTTCCACTTCAACTTGGACTGTCTTACCTTCTAGAGTAATAGGCAACGATGGAAGAACACCGTAAGGCTTAAAACTAGAGCCATTGAAGGCTTTCAAAGTATTTTGTGATTCGTTTAAAGGAGGAGAGCCAATAGATTTCCAACAAGCAAAATACATTACACAGGTAGAGGCACCCTCATCAATAACAGTTCGACAAATGTTCTTGTCGGCGACAACAACTTGTATTTGAAATGCAAGTTGTGGGGGTAACCTTGGAATATGGTCCTCTAAGTCAAATACTATCAAATTCGTATCTGTTGGATCAATTCCACCTATATCTTTCAACAGAGCCCTTCATTGTGCAGGACAAGACTGAAGGACTTCAAGGGCAGACATCGCTGAAGGTGCTTGGGCCAGATCTTTGACAATGCTATAGTTCTAGGCCACACGAGCATGAGGATTGAAGGATGATTTCTTAACGACACCTTTCGGGGGTGGTCATAGAACTGTATCAAGACTCAGTCGTTCGAGATGAAGAGGACCATTCGTAGGTGGATTCGGTGGAGAGGGTTGTACCAAATCAGGAGGTAAATCGTCAACCTTCTCCTTAGATGGAGTATAGTCTTTAGATCTAGTGGTAAGTGCAACGTTGTCTTTCTTGGAATCACCGGTACACATCAAGACATATGATGTTGTAGAAGTAGAGGGTTGGTCATGGATGACCAACGAGCCCTGTTGCTGAGATGGGAAGGGTTGCGACAAGACTGCCAGCGTGCATGGTTTCGACATTCCTTGAAGGAACTTAGTAACCTCGGCACATCGAGGATAATCCTTCATGTAGTGATCATCACCACAGATAAGTCAAGGGTAGCGTGGTTTGCGCTTATCCCGATCTTCAACAGGAGGGGTTTTAGTTTGCTCATTTTGATTATTATTTTTACTCTCCTTATTCTTGCCTCTCTCTTTCTTTGATTTATTTTTACCGGTCGGTGTAGATTGAACAACGTTCACCTAAGAAGTTTTACCGACAGGAGGAACAGGAGAAAGAGCATTTTGAACATTAGAAGATGTAGATTTAGGGGTTGTACTTGAAACAGAATGTGAGTAGGTATGAGTAGTACCAATCACACCATCAGCTGCATGCGAAGCAGCTGGAGTAGTTGAAGTGCTGGAAGTACCAGGATGAGGTAATTCAGGTAGCAGGTTGTAAAGTGTTCCCGTTTGTGAATAAATGAGATCAAGATATTGAGCACGACTGATAGCCTTCTCCTCTGTAACAACACCGCCCATAGAAATGTCTTTACCAATTTCGTTCACGAAGGATTTCGTAAACCATTCGGCTAGTAACTGATCAGGGAGTTCAAGTTTAATGAGACGTCGCCTCCTTCGCCACTCATGAATATGATATGATATATGAGTGCCTTTAGTTTGTTTGAAGGAAGTCAAAATCTCAGTCCCAGTATCATAACAGATTGGTAACTGGTAATGTGTAAGAAAATCCATAGCTAGGGTGTTGAAATCATAAAAGAAACCTCGTGGCAATTCAATATACCACTTCGCAGCAGCACCAGTAAGGGTGCGTTGAAAAAGACGGAGACGAATGGAGTCATCCATCAACGAATTGGATGAACACCATAAATGAAAAGTCATAACATGATTATTCGGGTCCTCTCCTGCTTTGCCATTGAATTTCAGAATGTTCGATGGAAGCTTAGCTAGAATAGCAGGCCATTGGGGAGAGTGACGAATAGGATCATTTAGAATCCTAGACAAATTTGACAAATCCAAGGTAGCAAGAAAAGGAAACTGCCGATTAACTTGTGGGTACTGGTGACTTTGGGGTGGAAGCCCTGTCGGAAAACCAATAGGACCGTACACAATCTGCCCATAGAGGGAAGACCCTGGCTAATTCGGTGGTGGCTGGATAGGATAGTAACCCCAAGGATTGTGACCTTGAGTTTGAGTAGGGACCTAAGGTTGAGTAGTCTGACCCGAACCCCAAATAGGATTAGTTATACCCAGATAAGGTTGGCCTACTGTAGGGACAGTTTGCTTCCCCCCAGCATTTTGAGGAAATTTTCATAGAAGTTGATTCCAATACTGGGCCAAGTCAGGAGGTATGTTTTGTCCAAAAGGTGAGGTTGGTCCCCCTATGGTAGGTATAGTTCCACCTGGAATTTGTGTGCCAACCGTAGGTTGTGTAGTAACTGTGTTGTGTCCGGGAAAAGGAAAAGGAACCGTACCACCCTGTCCACCAACAGGAATCTGCGGGTTTGGTGCAACAGTCAGGATAGTGCCACTAGGATTAGGATTGCCAGAAGGAAATGGAGGGAGTGTCGGGATAAAAGCGGGAATACCTAGAGAACCGACTGGGGTTTGCGGAGGTGTTGGATTGGGATAATTCAACATAGCATTCAACGCATGGTAACCAGGGGGTAAATTCGGGTTGACCTCAGGCACTCACTAGGTATTTATAGGAGCAAGAGTAGCTGCAGTAATTTCAGTTTGGACACTTGTAGTATTCGCGAGATGGGCCATCTCGGGAGGGAGAACAAAGCGATAAGTGGTAGTCTCCGATGGAGTTTCTGTCTCAGAATATACTTGAGGGTTGATTTCATAGACAGGGGGTGACTCAGTACCGAAAATGACTCATCAGAAATCACCCGACCAAAAAGGATCTTGGCCTACTACACCGAGAGAAGGCCCAACAGTTGATTCATAAGACGTAACAACGGCTTCGTCGGAAGAATTTAAACGTACAACAGGTCGTTCACCACGACGAATGCGATAGTCCTCTCTAGTACTGGTAATTCAAAAATCTTCTAGAGAGTCAGTTCGTTCTACCTGTGAAGGTGGTGTAGTGACAACTGGAATGTCACTGGTTTCCCCGTGTGGTGGAGTAACCACCGGGACCTCAGTCTGATGAGGAGGACCCTCAGGTGTACCGGTAGGCGAGGGTTGAGTATCGTCCAGATGTTCTGGAGACAAACCTTACATTCTACATGAACGCTGCGGGGGAGCAATTGTAAACAAATGACAAGCTCCGCAAATAAATTCCTATGGTCAACTTCGAGAAACAAAGAGCACGCACTAGTAAATAAAATCTAGGAAGAAATCACCAAGCAAACAATACCTTCTAATTTCGAAGCCACTAGTTGGTGACGAAATCCAACATCGCAACAACGAGACGAGAAGGGGCGGGGCTTAATGGACTTACACCCTGGTGCAAGCTCCCACACATAATCGTGGGTATACCCTCCAAGAAGCCCGAATGAGTCTGGCCAACGTCAATTCCAGGTACCGTGAAGACTTTCCCCTCCATAGTCACCTTGGGTAAGAACCTAGAGAGATAGGCCACTAAGGTCACCACAAACAACAGTAAATCCTGGGGGAACAGTTGTCAGTCCGATCCACACGCAAGGGCAGGGTATCTAGCCCGAAATCAACTCAAAAGGCTTCCACTCATCATTGTGGGTATACCTCAGAGTGATCCCCGTAATACGTGCAATCTCTACACCGATTTCAACAAACAAGGGTTAGTAACTCTGCCAACACCAATGCGACCTAGTGCTTGACCCTTATGTTAGAAGGGCTTCCCAGGACAATATGTTGCAAATGGAATTTAACACTCCCTGACTCAAGATGCTATTGTGTGTTTTTGAGATTTTGGAGAGTGTATCTCTCTTCCTACTCCAAAGCACTAGCCTAGCTAAATGTTGGTGTAAAAGAGCCCTAGAAAAGAGTTACTAGATAAATTTTAAGATTACGCAATGTTTTTTAAAAGCTGTTGTTTACTCAAAGGTAACGGAAGTGAAACTCATGTTGTATGACTCTGACCCAAATAATGCAAGGATGATAATGAAAAATAACACTTTTCATTCCATGAATCCTATTTATGGGAGAGAGAGAAAATTTTCCAAATCAACTCTGTACTACAACGCAATGCACAATTTCCTTTCAGATGTCAATGCAAACAATCATTTATCAAATGAAAATCTTTATGTGTCTTTTTCAAATACTTCAACAAACTCTAAAATTTGATTTTTCAATGTTTTCTAAAAGACAAAAACAATGTTTTTTGAAAGAAAATATTATTGTTCACTTTCCAAAAATAATTCTCACGATATCAATGAGAAAGCATCAAATCAAATCATAACGAATCAAGCAATAACAACCCAATCAACTCTTTCAATGAAAGCAAAAAAAAGAAGCAAAGCAATAAGTCTTCTCAATGCAAACGAAAATGTTCTTTCAATCCAACAAGCAAATGAGAAAAACCAAGCACTTAACTCTCAACCAATCACTGGTTCTCATCCAATCAGACACACTCAACCCCAGAAGTCAGAGAGAATGAATTCTCCAATAAGAGCCAAGAAATGAAAGTCAAGCTACAAAGGGCAGAAAAAACCTTGAAACCCTAAAACTGTTCAAGCATGCAAAATAAAGCAAGAGCTATATCAATCAATGATCCAATAAGCCCATCAAAGGTGAATCAACTGATCTGAGCAGTCAAAACTCAATTCCAAAATTTTCAAAAATCTTGCTCGCAGGCAAGCAATGGTACACAGTGCGAGAAGCTAAGATTCTTGCAGGCAACCTTGTAGCAAGGTGTGAGGTGTTTGCACTGGACCCTATGTGCAGGGTGCGAACCTGACCAGTTCTCGCAGGCTGCAATTAGACACAGTGCGAGAACTTCTGAACAGGACAAAATTTTTGAAGAATGGAGTAAAATTCAAACAGGCTTCTAGACTCAGAAGGTCTCTCAGGATATCCTGAGGACTCAGAGACTAACAAGACAAGAGAAAAATGAAACTGGAGCAAATGGCCACAGAAAATACAAAAAGCCACCAAAAAATGGGATTGTCCCCAGTGGAGTCGCCAATTTGTTTTTAGGATTAATCCGTAAGTGCGGACACAAACCGATCTCCCTAGATCCACCTGGATCTAGAACAAAACAAGACAGAAAAATACTCTTTCCCTAGATTTAGACTATTGAATGAACTAGGAGGCTAGAATCATGAACATACCTTATGATCGCTTCCTTGGGTCTCTGTTGTTCCAAACTTAGCTCCAATGCTCTTGGGCCGTCAAGACCAGGACATTTCAAACCAATTGAAGTGAAAAAAACTTAATATATTCAACAACTAATCTATGTATATGATCAAGGAGTAATGCAATAAAGTGACATTAGCTTTATGGGAAAGGGACATATTATTGTATTAAATTGATAGAAAGCAAGAATTACAACCTGAGCCTTGATGTTGCAAGTCTCCTTTCGATGGCTCCTAGATCTGACACATACACTTGCTCATGCATGAAGAAGATCAACCAATTTTGATAACCTTGATGGTGTCTCTAGCTGCTGTAGCATCAGTCCTTCATACAATCTTACACTAATTCTCCAATAAATCTCTTGCTAGTTTGCTGCTAACCTTTTCCATGAGCATTTCCCTCAATTTATAAGAGAGAATGGATTAGTTACTTGTATAGGAATGATCCCAAGATATCAGGAAAGCCAGTACTTAGATAACCATTCGAATTCCATCTCATCCTTCTAGAAGATTCCCTTCTAGAAGGTTCGAGAATCTATCTTTTTCCCTTCTTTAGAAGATGTTCGCACCCTAGCAGTTAGGTACAGTGCGAACCCCTTGCACCCTGTCTCAAAGAAGACTGCGAGAATCATACATTCTCGCAGGCGAATGTATAGGTAGCCTGCAAAGCTCCCTTAAAAATATGTTTTCTGGAGAGAGACAAAGGTAACTTTTCTCAAGAAAGTGTTCTAGTGAAGAGCCTGATTTCTCCATCATCATTGCATTATCATGACAACCAAAATTATGGATAACAATAGGTCCTTCAAAGCATTGTTCCACTGCGGTAACCACTTGTTCTAGTTATGCACCTCGTCCTTCAATTTCCTCAAAAAGTATGCAAGATGCATCCTGTACTGGCTGGAGTTGCTAAGTCACTTCCATGACCTTACTCTGTATGGAATGGAATTTTTGTTGAACCATGCATTGTTCCTGGGATCGGTTCATCCTCTCGACCATTGATAGTGGCTTCAACTGTGCTTCCACCATTATTGCTTACTACTTGGCCACCTAAAGTCATGACTCTAGTGTCCTTAGTTCAGGGTCCTCTGCAAGGTGCTCGTAAGTCTGTGCACTTTGAATGCTGAGCTATTTACATTATAAGGCCAATGCCTTGATTCTCTGTACTGCGCTTCAGGTAATTTATTCTCTCTGGTCTCGCACTTCCTGCAGAGTTCTTAGCACTGCTTGTAACTCCAGTTCTCCTATCCTCTGTTGGAGTTGTTGAATGGCTTCGACAAGCTTCCCTACTTGAATTTCCACTAGGTCTTCTTCCATCTGTTCTAAGCCCGTCATAGAGAGAAGTTCTCTAGTGACTTCTTATTTAACTCCAATCTTCTTTGTGAGCAACCGTTCCTTCTCCTTCTGGATCTGCGCTCTATCCTCTACAAACTTGGCTTGGATGTCATCTTTTTACTATTGCGCAACCCAAAGTTTTTCTATGGCTTCCTCTTTTGCTTTCTTTAAGGCCTCTGTGGCCTTCTCTTTTCCTTCTTGAACATGACGAAGGTGAGCTTTGGTCACATATACTATTCAGCGTAGCTGGGCAAGATCATCTCCCAAATTTGTTCCTTCTTATGATAGGGGTGCAGTAGACACTGCACGGCTGGAGTAGAGGGCTTGCTGTACCCCTTTCATATCTGCTTCAATTCTTTCATACATGGTATCTTGTTTGGCTTCATTGCACAATAAGATATATTATGAGGTATCTGAGACATCGGCGATGATGAAATCTATGTCATTCATCGTTAGCACAGTCTGCATCTATGGTTTAGTAGCTTTGGACTTCTTCCGCGATGTAGGTTTGGTGGGGGAAACCTTTATTTTCTTGGAGGTCTTAGCTTCATCAATAGGATCCCTAGGCAGTGTTACTTCTCCTTTTTTATGCTTTTCTTATTCTTCTTTGTCCTCTTCTTTGTCTACTTCATCATCTCCCCCCCCCCCCTCTAGGTGAGTATGAAGAGGTCTCTTTTGATGCGTTGTTCAGGTCCTGTACCAATTCATTTTTCTTCCTTCTGCTACTGCTGGGTGCATCATACTCTTCGCGAGTAACCACATGACTTTTGATGAGGTCGGGGTTAGATAGTTCTTCCTGGTCGACCGGTATAAGGAATTATGTAGGCCATTCCTTAGTGATTTCTTCCATGTCCTCCTCTATGAGTTTATAGTAACTCTGCAACTCTTCTTTATGTTCGTCTATTTGCATGGAACTTCACAAATGGTCTAAACCTGTGCAGGGTGTTCGTCATCATCTGAGAGAAAGACTCAATAGCCATCTTCAACTGTAGGTAGTAGGTGTGGAACACCACATTTGACTTTCATTGTCTCGCCATGTCGCTTGAATACCAAAGTGTGGTGAACTTCGCAGCTAAGGGTTCTGATGGCTCAATCTTAGGGAAGGTCGTACCTTCTGGCATTTCCCAAGAAATGAAAGTAATGAGGATCAACAACCAACTGAAGTGGAACTTGTAGCCCTGATCCTGAGCTTCGCGACATTGTTTCTCTAACTAGTTGACGAGGTAGCTTGCCCAGTTCATTTGTATCTCTTCCATGCATTTTCCCGCGAGGTCAACAACGAACCCTGTGACCTGCATGGGTCTATTCTTCCTTACTAGATTACTAGTGATAAACTAGCAGGCTAGGTGCACTGCACCATTCTGAATGGAAGCTACCTTGTACCCTCGCTTCCCCTTTTCCACAATGCCATAGGTATCTTTAATTTTCTACGCCAGGGAGTGATCTGCAGCCTTCTCTAGATAAAATTCTTGTGGGTCTAGTCCTTGCATGCTTAATCTGGTGATCCGATGGATCAACACCAAATCTATGGTGATGCGCCTTTCCAGCCACATATAACCTCCATGGAAGAAAGACAATAGGATCTTAACGCACATGTTAACCTCCTGATGCCTTCCAAAGTGTGGTAATTTCATCACATTCAGAATAGTGGACTTCGCTATGTCCATAGTCCATGACTGGGGGATGATCTTCAAATTCTTCCCCTTGGTCCTGGTTAAATACTTGTGTGGGGCGAGAATTCCATGGTTCTTACGATCTCCCAAGTTGAATTCACTGATATTCAACGTCATGATTTGTCCTAACTATGGTCCTACTATATGTATCCCCTTCGGGAGGTATGCAGTAATCAAGGTGTAGTCAAAGTCCCTCAGGACACTATCACAGCCTACCACGCCATCCAGAGGTGGGATATAATCGGGTAGGATAGAAGGGATGATCTTCACATTTTCCAATTCATCGCGGTGCTTGGCTTGTTTCTTTGTCGCAGCTCGGGATGCTCCAGATCCATGAGCAGTCGACGGGGATGCTTGCACTCCTCTTGTCGAAGAGGCTTGGAATCCTATGGACATGACCTTATCAACCATGAGGTCTATGAGGATATCTTAGATATGTTCCTATACTTCGTTAAGGTCACCCAACATGCACGCTCAAGATCAGGTGTCTCAGGTCAGTGATCAAATACTCGATGTAACAGAACAAGTAGTGAGGTATCAAATAGGCACAACACGAAAGCAACTAGTTCTCTGTGGGATCGAATAATCACTGTTTGCAAAAAAATTCTTGGTGCAATGCTCGATGGGATAAATAGACAACGTCGTAATAGAATACTCCAATGGGCAGGAATGCCTCAATCAATGCAATTCCATCTGTTATGGCATAGTCCCAACGGTCCAATCGTGATCTTTTTGGCCATAACTGTAGTTAGAGCCATTCTGGATCGTCGGGATAACGGTCGGGACACCTCCAACGGTCATATTTCTTCTCCGTGGCAAAGTGTCAATGTTCGTTGTTTTGATATCCCGACGAAGTTCCAATTCTGCAAACCTTCCTTCTACGAAGTCCACCCTCGAACTTCCTGTATTTTTTCTAACTTTGCTTTCTTCTTGCTGAGATTTCTAGCTTTCTTTCCTGTAATCTAAGTCACTAGTTTCCTATTTCCATTATTGTTATTATCTCCTCTTGGCATAGTAACTTCGCACCGTGGAGGGTTTTTCATAGGGTTTGAGGGTAATACTTCTTCTCTTTCTGGGGTAGGTGCTCTACTCTCTTGTACAAGTAGGTGTTTTAAGTCTTCCTATTTCTTTCAACTTCGATGTCCAGATCTCTGGTCCTCAGTAGCTTCAATTGGTCCTCTTGTTCCTTCAATAAGTGCACTATTCTCCTAGCCATGAAATCTCTTAGTTGTTGTTTTTTCTGTTCTCGATCCTCCTTTTCTTGTTTCCTTTGTACTCGATATTTCTCAATCCAGGTTTTTCCTAGCAAAATAGAAAATGGGGCATTGTTCTCAACAAACTTAACGATCTCAAATTATTCTTCTGTCAAAGTTCCATGAGCACTCATAGATTTCTGGATAAGTCTTCCACATAGGGTTATCAACTTTCCTCTAAATAATCCTATTCCTCCTAATGAAGGAACCATAACAGGCTTTTCCAAAATTTCCCAATTTCTTTCTGTCATGATATTCACCTGTTTTTCCTCATCCAGAACACAGTCTATGTCGAAGTCTCACATTCTTGTTTCTATGCATTCCTTCTCGTTTAAGATCTCTGATAATTTGATGTTTATGTGATCATTCAGGGTCTCTTTCATCTGTAGTAATACAGTCTCTGATTATTTCTGCGGTTCTAGCATATCCTTAGTTTCTTGGCATGTCTCATGGTTTTTTGGTCTCATATTCATCTTTTCCACTTTAGCAATCATTCTATGGAAATCCAAAACTTCATGTCCAATAGCCTTACAACAAAGGTAAATAGGACCTCAACCAGGGAATTCCTTAGCAATATGTCCCGGTCTTTTGCAACTATAACAAAGAGTTAATCCTCTCTTCATTTTAAATGACCCTCAACTTTTCTTGTACTGCACACTGGGATCGCAATAACTAACCTGGAAAAAATTCTTTCTAGGATCTTGTGTCCATTTGTTAGTCCAAACATTCTTTCTATGCAAAGGAATAACATATCTTTCACTATTCTTATCATATCTACTCATATCCAATATTCTTTCTTCTAACTGTCCCCTGTTTTCAGACTAGGAAAAAATCTATTAGACATACCTAGATCCATTCTTTTGAAACAAAGATTTTCACTTATCTTACCTTTCTCAGAGCATAAAGCTTTAAGATCTTACCTTTTTTCTTCATATCTGATTCCTTTCTTAGCACAGAGATTCACAGTCAAGTAGAATATTGCGCACTAAAGAAACAGATCTATGCACAAAGCTTTCTTTTCTTCAGTTCCCAGCAATCAAAATTTCAGGTCCTGGCAATGAAACCATTTGTTGGCATAGGGGCACACCCAAGGTTCAATGCTTCAACAACTCACCAAGAAAACCCTAACTACTAGCCCTTTCAACAACACCTGCGAAGCAGATGAAGTCTCACTCGAGGTAGAGGCAGGGGTGGTTGCAGGACCCAAGTGTCTGCAACCTAGCCGTGACACAAATATGTGATTACAACACTTAACATAGCACTTAGTAGTTAACATTCATCCGTATTTAACCCTTTTTAACATCGCAGGTTGGAACCCTAGTTACATAGTAGCTCAGTATTCAAAAAGATCTAATACATCCCAACACTTAGCATATAGAAATAGATCAGATCTAGCATTCATTCAAATTACTGGCACTAAGATAGTATATCATATGAATCTAACATATATCACTGCACTAAGCATAAATCACATCAATAACATAACAACTATAATGCACAAAACACGTGATAGATGTGGTTCACCCCAGTGTGGGGCTATGTCCACCAACTCTTATCTTCTTTATTGTCTTCTTTCAATCTTCTACAAGCACAAATCCATAAGAACCCACTCCACATAGGACAGGAGATCTGCCCGCACCTCACCAGACCCTCCTTCCCTGAGCTAGGTTCAAGCACAAATCCTTCTTACAATCTTCACACAATCTTCTTACAATCACTGACACTTAGCTCTGCAATTTCTTAACACACAGTATGCACGAATCATCCACAACTGTTCGCACTTAGCTCATTGATCGTATTACACATATATGTCTCTCTTACTTACATCTGCTATATTTCTATTTATACATTACAAAAGGGCCTAAACATGGGTAAACCCATGGGACGACATCCCATACCTGTTACATAAACCCTAAACCCAAAAATTCCCTAAGAAGGGGTCGAGATCCCGCGATCTCCGCTTCGCCTTCGACCAGCCTGTCGAAGTCCCAAAATTGGTCAAATGTGACCAAGGTTCTCCAAAAATTTGTCAAGGACCAACAAAGATCGACCGATTAACAGAGATAAAGGAAAATTATCTGGTAGAAAGTCTAAGTCGAAGGGTATATCTAAATCCCCTATTGATTCGATGAGAAGATGCTAGAAATGTGGTAAATTTGGGCATTACGAAAGGGAATGCAATTCAAAGGAAATGGAAGTGAGTACGGGACTTGACGAAAAGTAGTCAATAGAGAGAAATACGACTCTTGATAAGGGAGGCGATGTGTACCTGGATTCAACTAGTACACAGTCAGGTCAAGATGTTTGGTTGATCGAATTAGAAGAATTATATCATATGACACCACATAGAGAATGGTTATGCGAACATGAACAATATGAATGAGGATATGTTTTCTTGGGGGATGAATTGATAACCAAAATTGTCGAACGAGGAATATTTCAACTGATACTACGAGATGGGAGGAGTAGAACCCTTCCAGGTGTGCTACACATTTCGAGTTTGGAAAGAAACATGATATCTATCAGCAAGATGAGTGATACATGGGTGCACACTATATTTCAAAAGGATTTGTGGAATATGGTCAAAGGTGAAATGATATTAATGAAAGGAGTTCAGATTAGAAATCTATACAAGTTATTAGGGAATGCTGACTCAACTAGATGCAACAAAATCATTGTTCCTGAAGTCGACTCAACTGTATGCAACAACATCATTGTTCTTGAATTCAAATCGACTAGATGCAACAACATCGTTGTTCCTAAAGTGAAATCAAATTCAACTTGACTTGAATCTACCTGGGATGAGTCGATTCAAACCGAATCGACAAGTCATCATAAAATCGACCCAACCATGCTATGGAATAAGAGGATGGGACACATTGGAGAAAAAGGAATTCGAGCTATGCATAACAAAGGTATGGTCAAAGATTTTCCTAAATGTAATTTACAATTTGACTTTTGTGAACATTGTATATATGGAAAACAAATTCAGGTGAGGTTCCCATCTCAAGCGACAAGGGAAAATGGGATTCTAGAATTGGTGCATAGTGATTTTTTTGGCTCTATTTCAATGCCTTCACATGGTGGATCCATGTATTATGTCTCCTTCATAGATAATTTTTACAAGAAGACATAGATATATTTCCCAAGGAAGAAATCAAAGGTTTTCCATAAATTCAAAGAGTTTAAATATCTTGTAGAAACCTAGATGTTAGCGATCAAAATGCACTGGTCTTTTGAGAGAATTTTTATCTCTCTCTCTCTCCGTTTCACTCATTTTTCTTATTAGCCTTTCACCCGTGTCTTAAATTTTGAGTTTCCTTATCATTTCTCATTGATCATGATTTCTCCAAACCTTTGGAATTCGGTCTTCAACCTGCATATCACAAATAAAAGTCATTTTATAATCTTTTATGTTTTTTATAATTTAATAAAATCCATATTTTTATTTTATTATAATTCCCCAAAAGAAATAATGGTGTGTGTCTAGGTGAACC
>SNQJ01S0018358.1:103916-117431 GCA_010110895.2 Picea sitchensis | reverse complement strand
CACCTACCCCACCCCCCCTCCAAACAAGACACCAAACCACCTCCCCATACGGCTATCTGCTCTGTCGCCACGTACCTTTCCCCACTCACCTGTCACTCGTCACATCCCATCCACTTGTCATCGACTCACTACCCTCAACCTCACCCCTATACACCTTTTACCCATTTATTACCTTTCCACCTCGTGCCTGAGATACTCATTGGCTAATCAATGTGGGCAATCATAACCATTGGCATGTCGACCCGTCATCCTTTTCCCAACGGATAGTTGTTCATCCTTTTAACCCCATTTTTGCCATTGTTTCACTGTGTACAATCCCAACATAGCCGAAGCTTGTTTTATCTGGTGTCTTCAGTCAATAATCTCCATTAAACGCTGACAAGCACAACTAACATTTTGTTTCAACTTGCAGGTATCAGTCAAGCCAATGAATCCCAAGTACAAATCCATAAAGGTTGAAGAAAATCCCTTTCTCCCCCCTCCTGTTGATCTAGACCGAATTTCGCTAGCCAACAAAGATCACTAAATTATAGATCCAAAGTGATAATTCTAGTTCTTTGAATTGCACTTCTGGCTCAAAGATACATTTCTGGATCAGAGCGAAAAGATTGGGCTCTGGGAGTCCAATCTCCCACTGTACCTTTTCCCCCAAGTCTACCACTTCCTCGAATTCTCCCTCAAGTGCCAGGCACACTATCTCCCCAATCATAGAGCCATCATTTTGTCATCTGGAGAGACCATTTTCACCATTACATCTGAAACCATAGACCATATGATGTAGGTACCCAAAGCCGAATCCCTTTCCCTTTTTTCCGTTGAATTCCTGACTGAATTATACTAGAAGTTGTCTTTTCCCTAGAGAGTGAAAATCTTTGATCTTTTCCTCCCTGAAAGTGCCCAATTACCCAAGAAAAGTCCCCCCTATCATTCCTCCATTTTCTCAGAGAAAGGTAACCAAATTATTTCCTCCCTATGCTATCTACTCAGATATTAATCAGACGAGTGGGTGGACGAACCCATCCTGGGTTTCTTATCTTATTCTCCACCAAAGAGAAGGCCACCACCCAGTTCACTTTCAACCATTTTTTGGCCAATAACAGTCATGAGAAACTCTTCAATTTTTCTACATAAGGCATGTTCAGGTACTCATCAATATTTCCATACATGTTCATATTTTTTCAATCAGAGAAGTTTCCTTCCTTCATGGAGAATCTCAACCCAGACGGAAAGCCAAAACCAATCACATCCTGGACGTCATTACTAAGAAAGAATTCATCTGAGTTTTGTTTTAAGTAGTTCATCGACTATTTTTACCACCCATTGGTGAGCATGTTAAGTGGATGGAAAGAGCCTAGTATAAATGAAGATATCCAAAGGATATTGCACCTATCAGACCTTGCAAAAACAGGCAATTGCTACCTATATAAGGACCACACAAAGATCGTATTTTATGGATGTGAGTTGGCCCCTTATAAGCTTCCCAAATACTTTCCTGTCAGGATATTCACTCTAGACTATATCAGGAAGATGATTAATTTATACGCCATTCATTTCGTGGATTTTAAGAAGAAACAATAGTTGAGGATCAAGGGACAAATATGATGTTTTATCTGTAAGAGCAGAGCAACAGGGGAAGAAGCCAACAGGATATTAAAAGAACTGAAGTTCAGTATTGGTTTTCCTTGGTAGTGTGATCCCTATGGAGTTATCACAGAAACCACATTGAAGAACAAAATCCCCCCCTATGCTCATGTGCCTAGACCAGAGATAGAGAAATTCATGAACCAAACCACAGTCTTCTCCTACTAGCTTTTTGCAAACATCTACTCCATAGGTACTAGTAGAGAAGAGGCCTAGGAAGTATGTATCCCCCTCAGTCACTGAAGTCTCAGCAGAAGACTTCCAAGTTTATAGGAAGAGACCAAAGACCAATCATACACCTGACAGGTCTAGAGGAGAGGAGACACAGTCCACCACAATGGAGGGAGAACATTCACCATTGTTTTGAGGAAGCCAATAAATGATATCTACTTCTTCATCCAAGAAGCAACATGATGCCACATTGACTACTAAACCCACACAAGAGTCTACAGAGCTTAGCATTTTTGAGAAATATAGTTCTTGATTAAGAAGATGAATGAGATTCTTACTAGTAGCACCTATGCACAATTTTGGAAGCAATCATCTACAACCCAACATAGGTTTCTCTTTGCTTTTGACACAGAAACAGGGAGGATAAACATGGCATACTTGCAGGCACAAGTGCCTCAACCCAAAACAATTTCTGATTATAAAAGGTCAACATTTGAGTTTGATAGCAAATATGTACATCCAACCGATCAGATGGATCTGCACAGACAGACTGGAGAGATGATTTTCTCCACCTTGGCCAATACCTCCACGACTACTGCAAAGTTGTAGGTTTCTTTGAATAATGTCCAAACTCGGCTGAAGCTGGAGAAGGTGTCTTCTTTAGCAAAGGATAACAAGATAAATCTCTGGAAGAACTGGTACTCAAAATTGGATATGATCCATCCATTGTTAAAGCAGTAGAAGAGCTCCTCAAGGAGAAGAATGCTGACATAGTTTCCCTAGGGAAACAATTGAAAATATCTACTATAGAAGAACCATAGGATAAATAAATGGTTGAGACTGAGTGCCATAAAGAGGAATTGTTGAAGTTGATCATGGAGAAGAATGCTCAGATCAAGGAGATGGAAGCAGAGCTGGAGAATCTAATTAAAGAAAAAGAGCAGAGTGTGCAAATGGAAGTCATTCCACTTAATGCAGTCCCTCTCATAGGGGTCAGTGAAGATACAACAACTTCAGTAACGACCACAGAGGCATCATAAAAGTTGGCAAAGTCCATGGAAGACATGTCCTTCCAGGGACAGGAAATCAAAATATTGCAGGATGTGATCAATAACCTCCAGAAATTGAAGGCCACTTTCCAATCTAGTTACAATACAGAGTTGCATACAAAACAAAGACTGAAGCAAGAATAGCAGAAGCTACAGAAAGAAACATTCATTGCCAAAAGACTTTTAGAGGCCAAAGAAAACATTTGGATCGGCATCTACAAATCCATGACAGAAATTTGGCCACTTATACAGATTATGTTCGAGCAACATGAACTAATACAGAGAAGCAAACAGACCATTGATAAGATCAGAGGAGAACTAGGAGAAATGCCTACTGAGGAAAACGAAATTATTAGACTCTTGAATTCCAAAACAAGAGAGGAGTTAAAGGCCTTGGAGATTTAGGATAGAACAGAAACTATTCTTGAGGTCAAGAAAGTTTTGACTAAGAGAGGATTAATGCTACAACTGGAGGAAAGGTCCCAAGAAATGGAAATTAGAGTTCAAATCTTTTTCAACAAAATGGATTTACTACACAAGAAGGGGATACTAGAGTTAATTTTGATCAATGATAAGTTGATTACCCTCTCAAACTACAATCAAAATATCATCAAAGTGGAAAAGGATGGTTCTAAGTTTGCATGGATACAGGGAAGTATCACTGGTAAATCATTTTTGGAGACTTTGCAATTGGACCTTAGCATCCAACACGATATCAAGTACATCTTCATTACCAAGCCCACCTTTGCCAAATACACTAAGATGGATGAAGTTTACCAAACATTACTCAAAATCACCATCCCCATTCAAAAGAGATGGGATGGCCTGTGCAATTTGATCAAGTAATGATGAGGTGGATGTCCAAGTTAGCACACAGAGAAGTCAAACTCAGTTGATGTCTCACCAACAACCTTCCCCAAAATTAGCACAAAGAATTTGACAGATCATTAACATTTCCTACATTTTTGTATTTAGTTATATAGGTAGTTGGGATTTGATTCTACCACATCCTAATCATTAATGATAGGATCGAATTGTATTTTTTCTATAAATACTTCAGACTTCGAAGCTTTGAGGGTTGATCTTTACGCCCAAGCAAGTTGTAATCTGTAATCATTTTGAAGAGATCTACCAGTAATAAAAGGATGATTCACAGGATTCCTGCATGTTGATGTTGGTGATTTTATTTCTCATTGTTTAATGTTTATCTTACTTCGTTACCAAATTTTTTTCTGTCTCTGATCATTTAAAAGAAGGTTAAGTGCATAATTTATCTTTGTATACTCAGTTTCTAGATTTTAAAGATCTGAATGTTATTCTTCTGATATTGTGATAAATAAATTATTAAATGCTTCTTTGTTGTGATTGGTTATCTCACCTTTTTCTACCTTTCCATCACTTTAATTCTAAAGGATCCAAAATTTAAATTACCTTCCCTGTGAAGAAACCTTATAAAATATGTTCTCTGATCTCAACTCATAACATAGACCCCATAGCCCAATGGATGCGTGAGCAATATTCCAGCCATATTTATAAAACAAAACAACATAATCCTATTAATTTAACTAGCCTAATATGTAAAACCCGAACATATCTAAATCTTACAAAGATATCCCTCTCTGAAACTGGCAGGGCTAGATCTCAGTTTCAAAGTGGTTGGATAAAGTAACCGCTGCTAAATTTCTTCTACCTCCTGATAACCTCTAGGAATTTATAGAGCGTTAACATATGACATTCCTTTGAGTGAACACAAAAATGGGCTTTACTTGAAGAAGTTTTATGATTAGATTGCCTTTTCATGAATTCTTGTATTTTATTGTATCATACTTTTGTGTGCTACTTTTCGTGTGTGTTTTCGTTATTTGGTTTCAACCCCCAACTTCTTACCTTGTGTTGTTCTTGGTTTCCAAATGTCGGTGTCTTCGCTACCCCACATTGGCTTCACTAATGGCGCTAGTCGTAGTACTCAGAACCTAGAATCTGCTACTTGGGCAATCTACGCACCCACGAATGAATTAATCAGTCTACACGATGTTTGCCTCGGTCATGAAACTAACAATATCGCGGAGTACAATGCAGTCATCGAATTGTTGACAAATGCTATTTCACTCGAAATCCATCATCTTGTTGTACGACTTGATTCCCAGTTAGTTGTACTACAGTTGAGTAATGTCTATGTTATCTGAAGTCCTACTTTGTTAAGGGTATATTTATGAATTCACCTCTTGAAATTCCATTTTTATTACATTGAATATCAACACATTCCTAGATGTCTAAATACATTAACAGATGCATTAGCTAATTATGTGTTAGACAAACATTTGGGACATTTATAAATCCAACCACATTTTGAATATAAATCAAGTAAGCCAATAGAAGCCTCATGTATATATAATGATACAAGTTTTTACAAAAAAGTGTTTTTGTCCGAAGACCAAAATATCAAAATGAGAAGCACATGGCTTCATATAGAAAATAGCATCAAGGATGTTGCTCACAATAACACACAACTTCTCGTGCCACCCTATGGAGTAGTCGACTAAGAGAACCATATACACGTATGTCGTTGATATCATTGATAGAGATATCTGAGACACCCACTGTCAAACCCTCCAGGTTCTTCTCGATCGCCTCATAATCACCAACATCTCATCCTTCTACCTCAGCTGCTTCCCCTCGTCTATGGTGTTATTGGGTAAATCATTGAATGCGTACATAAACTAATCCCCCTATATCTAGGTGGGTTAAGTGCTGATTTTGTTATCGGGCTAATCGTTAAATGCAGACACGAATCAACCCCCCTAGATCCACCTAGATCTAGAACAAAACATGATAGGACATGGCGCTTTCCCTAGGCTCTAATCATCGAATTTACTACTAAACAAAAGACGAGAGACATACCTTTAAATGTAGCTTCCTTATGTCTTTGTTGTTCCTGTTTCACTCTAGTGCTCTTGTGATATTGATCTTGCAGTGAGACACAAAACCAACCAAAGTGAAAGAAGAAAAAAGTATATTCAATGACAACCTATGCATGTGATCAAGGAATTATGCAATAAAATAAAGATAATTCTATGGGAAAGAAGCATTCCACTATATTATATTAAATAATAGGAAGAGTGATTACAATCAGATGCCTTGATGGCGTAAGGTTCCTTCCAACAGTTCCTTGCTTCCCACACACTTCTTGCTCCAAGGATTCTGAGACCATGGATTTGATAGCTACTCACAATCTATCTTGACAAAGCAAAGCTCAAAGCCAACATACGAAGCTAACAATCTCAAGCCAAATTTCTAATCTCAAAAGCTCAAGAAATTTCCAACCCAATCAAGCTCAATCTATCTTTCTCCATGAGAGCTCCTCTCCTTTTATAAGTTGAAGATGATAAGGTGAGGAGGTTAGGATGATCCCACTAAATCATGAAAACAAGTAATATCCAAACCATTCGAAGGCCACCTCACCATAGAAGATTCTCCTTCTAGAAGCATTGAGAAGACGCTCGTTTTTCCCATGTACAGAAATTTCTGCACCCTAGCTATAGTGCAACCTGTGGAAACTCTGCACCCTAGCTATAGTGCAGCCTGTGGAAACTCCGCAGCCTAGCTATAGTGCAGCCTGCAGAAACCAAGACTTTCCTCACCCTGGCTATAGTGCAGCCTGCAAAAACCAAGAACTTCCTCACCCTGGCTATAGTGCAGCCTATGGAAACCAGGAATTTCCTCACCCTATCTATAGAGAAGCATGCATAAATCCTCTTTAATAGGGTTTTTACAAAGGAAAATACAACTTCTTCTCTCAGGGAAAGTTATTCTCCCTTCTTTCTTCAGGAATCCAGGCCACTAACCCCTCTGAAGACAACATATAGGTTTACATCATTAACGGTCATAAGGGATTACAAAAATAATGTGCAACATCTGGATGGGGGATGTACTTAGAGGCCGTTGTGGTCCTACATCTATGCTGTCAAAAGAGATTTTTATTAGTCATTGGATAAAAAACATAGAAAATATTTCATATTTCAAAATTTACAAAAACATTATAAAAACAAAAAATGTGCTTCTTACCTAAATTCCCCCATTGAGAATCCTCAGGCAAAACCAAGTCTGGGTCGACTCTAAAAACCAAACCAACATATGCATAGTCATCTACCATCAGTATCTGAGGCCTCAACTAATCAAATAACACGTCG
Organism: Picea sitchensis; assembly: GCA_010110895.2. Taxonomy (NCBI): domain Eukaryota; kingdom Viridiplantae; phylum Streptophyta; class Pinopsida; order Pinales; family Pinaceae; genus Picea; species Picea sitchensis. The sequence continues at coordinate 110,380 of SNQJ01S0018358.1, read as the reverse complement.
TTGTATTTAACAATAGGGCCCGCCATGTGCCAAGCCATGAGGTCACACCATCTTTTCATCCATGGATCCCGTGGGGCTGGTAGGCCCCACTCTACCTGCAAGTGCAAATGAGGATCCCTCTCAAGGAAGAATGACACTAAAATGGATCCATACCTAAATTTCTTTAGGTCACCTTTCTTTCACTTTGTCATTTTTTTCTTCATACTGCGAAGAACCCCAACACTCCAGTTAAATACCCGGGGCTCCATGCACTCCACTGCATACTGGAAGTAACTCTGGAGCACCATGTGAGGATATGCGCTCCCCACCATACGTGATATTGTGAACAGGATAGTCCATTACTAGGGGTAAATATCGGACACCCCTAATGGAAACTTTTCCCTTACATCTCTCGGCATCAGAATCACAATACCGGTAGACATACTCACTCATTGGTAAACCGCGACCTTGTCATCTGTCAAGGTCACATGGGATCCACGGTGTGATAATCCCATCAAAAAGTATATATCCTCGATATCTAGGGTGAGTACCTAGGATCCCACATGAAAAACCTATTGATCCACATCCCACATGTTAACTAAGTACTCAAGTAACCTCATTTGGGTCCTCATGCCCTGGATCTTGAAGCATTTCAGAAGCCCGCATTGCCGGAGGGAATTAACTGTTCCCAGGTCATTCCTGGTGATGTAATCATCATCCTTGTGTTCCATATCCCTCCACTCCAACATTTTGGTAGTCAAAAACCTGCATGGGAACCATTGAGAGAAGTCAACATATTTATTTCACTTCCTTTGAAATTTTTATTGGCTAAACGCACATAAAGAATTTTTGATTTTCTTCTGCCGCAAGTGGAGTTTTATACACAGTGCGAAAATTCCGTAGGTGAACCAAATGCCTTCTGTGGAAACCTATGGTTTCTGCAGGTCTCGATATACGCCACCTACGGTGGCCCCTATGTGCAACTACCAGCCTAAAATACAACTCAAAAACTATTTTTTAACCAGTGAAAAAGAAAATTGATCCATGGAAATAAAGAGGATGAGAAGATTACCTCTTTAGCGGAAGTCATTCGTTGAATGGTTTCTCATGTCTCCCGCAACCGACAGAGGCAAGTCCAAAGTTCTTCAAATGTAGGATAATCCTGTCTTTTGTTCATGATTGCGGAAAATGCACCCCATGTCTTGGGAAGGCCATTGAGTACTATATTTAGCAGTTCCTTTTCTGAAATGACTTCTTCAATAGTTTGTATTTGATCTTTTAACTGGGATATTCTCACAAAGTATGATGTTATTCTATCATCATAATTCATTTTCATGTCACAAATCTCATTCTTCAAACTTATTACTTATCCAATGCTTTTGACAGAGAAGAGGTTAGTTATGGAATCGTACATCTTCTTAGAGGAGTCAATATGAGTGATGTAGGGTATCAAGTGGTATTTTAAAGAGTCCACTATGATACTCATAGCGTTGATGTCATTGTCCTTGAATTTCTCCGTAATTGTAACGTTCTGAGGTTCCTTCTCTTTTCCCGCTTCAAATCGTGGCTCCATGATCTTTCCTTTCATGAGATCCAATACTTTATTCTTGGAAAGGATGAGGTCAATCCTTGTATTCCATGCTATAAAGTTATAAGCCCCTTCTAAATTTTGACTTCATAGAGTAAGTCATGACTTCTTTGACTTGGTCAACCTTTGACTTTGACCAAAAACTCAAACTTGAAGTCTTGTCTTGCTAAGAGTACCAGGAGGTGCGCTAGGCTATGGTGCACTAGGATATCCAGGAATCAAGTCAAGCTCTTCACTTAAGGTGCCTTAATAAGAGGGTTAGGGTTTCGTTGCTGCAGCAAAACTTTGGCTGCAATTGCAACTGTAACTCAAAAAATCCTCCCAATCTATATTCTAGCAGTTAGACTGTCTGAAAATATTGTGGGCTCATAACCTGTTAGAAAAATAGGTTTCCTCGTTTCACCATAGAAAATATCTCAATATTGTCACCCAACCATAGGCACAAATGCCACCCCCAAGCACCTTAACTTTGAAAAAGAGAATAATTCTAGAAGCAAACCTTAGAACCAATATCCAACCAAGGTAGTGTACCTCTCTCCAGAGCTAGCGTACCAAGCAAAAAGTCCAAACCATAACCAAGACAAATTCCAAGCCAAAACAGAAAATGTCAGATCCAATAGTTGTAGTTACAACTCCTCTCCAAACTTGTGCACCACTGGTCTTATGCAGTTGTGAGAGTCAGAGTGATAAATGAACTCTAGTGCCCTCTTATTTATAGTCCTCCAAGTGACCTAATTGGGATGAATTCTACTTTTGGAGGCTAATAACTCAATAATAAATATTCTCTTGAGTCAATTTGTCTCCTAGGGTTATTATCCAATGTTTTAGGGTTTCTCTGGCTTCGTAGAATATTCTAAGCTCATCAGGGTTACATGCAGAGGATAATACCTCCTGCAGCTACCATAATATCAACATGCAAGTCTCTCATAATATTTAAAGAGAACTCCATATCTAAAAGTATCCCATTTTTTTTATCAACTAAAATAACAAGTTCAGGTGCAAGTTTACTTCAACAAACAACCATGTAAATTCATTATTAATCTAACTGTAAATGTGTTGAACCTACACAGAATAGATCTAGCTAGAAAATACTACACACATTTGTAAAGAGAAATTGAGAAAGAAGAAGCAAGATAGAAAGAATGGAAGATATCTCATTAACCGTATTCCACACTCAAAGAGTGAACAATTTACATATATATAGGATACATGACTAACTAACGAGCCATAGTGGTGGCCTAGATTGACCTGGACACACACCAACAGTTACAAGAGTAAAATGCCACCTAGTTTAGTCTCTCAGGCAGTTACGGGAGTGAACTGTCACCTAACTGAGTTAACTAGTCAACTAGTCTTTAGTTAACTAACTGAACAAAGAGTAGTGAGCTGGTTATGATCCCAATGTTGCATGGTGACAAAACCAATGCAACATCTAAACTCAACTCAACTAGTCAAGCTGAAGTGTCAACTAAAAGAGAATATTCTCCAGGTGGAATATTGTCCCCTAAAATATAGGAGACTGGATAATGACTAATTATGACTAATAAACAAGGAATATACTTAGGAAAAGTAAATCCTAGGTGTGTGTGAAGTAATTCCAACACACCCCTTGAACATCACTATGGTGAAAATAAAGAATGGGTCCTGGCTACGAGGCCATGTTAAATACCTAAATACAAAAGATACACTGAACTAAATGAGGAAAGAGGGAAAAAATCATGGGAACAAAACCCCCCCTCAAATTACAATGCATAAAATAAAAAATGAGAAGGAACAAAAAAACAGTTGCTAAGCAACTATGTCCTTCACTCCAAGAAGACCTCGCAATTGTGCAAGTTTGTGCTCTTTGAAGATTTTGTTGAAGATGTAGATGTCTGCACGGATCTGATGAACTATATGCATCATTGATATTTCCACACATATCCACTTTATCTTCTTGTAATGAATAATATCCAAATAAATTTTGGATGAAATTTTGAAAACCGTATGGTCGTTTCTGGAAAAATGTTGAAATTTTGTTGATTTTAAAATGATCATAACGTCACTTTCCGGACTCCGTTTTGAACAAAATTTTTTTTGAAATTGGATATTTTCCCAAGAGGAATTAAAATATCCAATTTGTTTCTACAAATGTTTCTCATAAAATATCAGAATGGTGTCTGATGTGCATGGCTCTCTTTTTGTCTCCTGACATGCATGCATGGTCCATGCAAAAGTGTCTGCATGTGACTCCGGAGATGCATGCCATATATCTTCCACATGAATTTCAAAAAATAAATCTGAAATGGAGTAGACATCATCTTCAATTAATGGAATACAAATTTCTGCAAATACTTTTGTAGAAGACTCTTCATAATAAGAGGCTTAATCTTCTGATGGCTTCTCTTCTGACTCTATCTGTTCGACCTCCTGCATGAAATCTTCACAATATTATTTATTCTCAAATAGAACCTCTAATCCGGTCCATAATTCATTTGGAATTAATCCTTGTGATTCTTCATGTACTTGATAGAAAAGTTCAGGAGAAACAGACATGTCGATACTTCCTATGGCCATAACTTATCTATTGAGAAAGTCATTTTTCTTATCGACAGAATTAGGCTCTACTTCCATTCCCATAGTAATTTGGTACAAGCCTCTGCATCTAAGATGCAGAATTTTTGGCTTCCATTCCAAATAGTTATGAGGCGTGAGAAGTATTTCTGGCGAATAATCCATTTTTTGTTGTCTTCAATCTTCAGTACTTGCAAAAATAATTTGGTGTAGTTTTTGCTTAGCATTTCGTCGGCTCTGATACCATGTAAATGTGTTGAACCTACACAGAATAGATCTAGCTAGAAAATACTACACACATTTGCAGAGAGAAATTGAGAAAGAAGAAGCAAGATAGAAAGAATGGAAGAATTCTGATTAATCGTATTCCACACTCAAAGAGTGAATAATTTAAAATAGATATAGGATACATTTGTAACTAATCAGCCATAGTGGTGGTATAGATTGATCTGGACACACACCAACAGTTACAAGAGTAAAATTCCACCTAGTCTAGTCTCTCTGGTAGTCGCGGGAGTGAACTTCCACCTAGCTGAGTTAACTAGTCAACTAGTCTAGTCTCTCCGGCAGTTGCGAGAGTGAACTGCCACCTAGTTGAGTTAACTAGTCAACTAGTCTTTAGTTATCTGACTGAACAAAGAGTAGTGAGTTGGTGATGATCCCAACGTTGCATGGTGACAAAACCAATGCAACATCTAGACTCAACTCAACTAGTCAAACTGATGTGTCAACTAAAAGAGAATATTCTCCAGGTGGAATATTCTCACCTAAAATATAGGAGACTGGATAATGACTAATTATGACTAATAAACAAGGAATAAACTTAGGAGAAGTAAATCCTAGGTGTGTGTGAAGTAACTTCAACACTAACAAATTGTCTTTAGAGTGGATGCCAAGATGGAAATAAACCTATTTGTCACAAGTATAAACATTGAAATTTTTTATGATTCCTTTAGCAACAAGTGTAATTTCGATGTTCATGGTTTTCCAAGTTGTAGAAGATCCAATATATATAGTTGAAATGAAATATAATGCCATGATGGGTTGGGAAAGTTATCACTATAAAAACTTGTCCTCAATTCCCAAGAATCACCTATTGTGAAAAATATTCAACCTTGACTGTTGGACCTAGAAGCCCTCAAGATGACAACATTGAACTTAAACATAATTGTCTATCTAAAAAGCATAAATATAAGAACAATTAAATTAGAAAAACTAAGATTTTGTTTTCTAATATAAATATCAAGTTATTTATATGTATTAAACTGGAATTCATGTTGCTTTGAAACATACATTGTTTATGTTTATAATCTTGTGGAATATGAATAAGCATTGAGGAATATAATTTTACCAGTTTCAGATTTAGAATTCCTTCTAAATTTCCAAAGGCATTTAGAGTATAGATGAATATTTGACTTCAAAAATGTTAGATTCCAACAAAACCCTCCACAATATAATACAATTAAAAATCCAAGCAATACATTGAGCCTCACTCAATAAAAATTGCATTACACACCTTTCTACGAGAGTGAATGCCTATACAACAACAAAACAGATGCCTCGTCTCTCTAACAATAATATTCTAAACCTCAACATTAGCCTCCTTGATATTAATACATTTTCCTTCACCAATAATACATAACACTATGTCTTATGTACCTACATAGTTGTCTAAGGTCTCCAAGATGAGTGAGTACTCAAAAAAACATAGTCGAATCATGTTCAATAAAATAGGGATAGGAAATGTGAATTATATAGGGATGAAATCATTCTCCATCATCCATGATTCCGTGAAATGTGGACGATTTCAGAGTAAAAACTACCTTCAAACCACAAATAGGTGGTGAATGAAACTACAAGCTCAATTTAAAACAAAGATAAAGGGTGAAATCACTATCATAAGCCTCCACTCCTGGAAATTAGGGGCAAATGAAGGATTCAATTCGAATTTCTAAGGGGGAAAACATTTTCTATGCTCGTAAGTGTTGGCTAATTATTTTCTTAGTAATTTTTTTTAATAAATGGTGGCCTACTCTTAATAAGACCATTTTATACAAAAAATCGCCCAATGAATTTTAAAACCCTACTAATTTTTCCCCTATAATTTTCCTTACTTCAAGCTTCAAGAAAAATCAATTGGATACTAATATGATACATAAACTATAACACGTATCTCACTAACTAGTGTGTCACAATGAATCCTATATTGGTTTTTTTATTGTTTAATACACTAGTAAATGTGTTTTTGTTATCTAATTGTAGAAAACATTAATAATAGAAATTTAAAAGATACATTCAACTAAAACAAATCGACACACAAATTTACCTTACAGAAACCCACTTC
>SNQJ01S0018358.1:73944-91517 GCA_010110895.2 Picea sitchensis | reverse complement strand
ACTAAACCCAGGTTTATCACAGACCCAAGAAAAACTTGATCTATCAAGACCGAGCCAAACCCTCTGAAACAAAGGCGTCCCTCTGAAGCCAAAAAAGTTCTCTGATACCACATGTAAGTTTTAAAATTGTGAAGTAAAGCAATGCATATATATTCTTAAGCAATACATAAATTAATCAATGGCTCATACACAGAGTACACAGAGATTTTTACCAGAAACCCTCAACCGGGAAAACCTTTCTTATTTTCATTATATCGAATTTCACCATTCGCCATACAATATATACAATGTTTTTAGGTATTCTGTAGATACCAAAACCCTAATCCCTTAATTCGGGATTAATTTACAAATCAGCTAAAAATAGCAAAATCCGCTAAAAATAGCAAAAACCGCCCAAAAAAAAATTTAATCTAGGTGTAGGGATCGTCAGACGCAGTTGTCGTATCTGACGCACCCACACACACACACATGCAAAGAATATAACACATACCCAACAATCTCGATCGTACCCATCGTCCTTGCCAAATCCTCGTCCATGTCCGCCTGCATTAATCCCCTGTAGGCAATCCGACAAATCTCAAACAACGATGAAGATGTCGCCATGTCCTACAAATGCAAAGCTAACTTGGGCCTTTCTGATCCTGAGGAAGCAGTTATTAAAGAAGTTGGTGGTGGTTGAACATCATTTCCACCATAAATGGAAACTCTAGCAAAGGACTGTTAGTTGGTCAACTCATTTGTAGGCCCGTTCTAGAACGCGATTGCGTCTAACTAAAGTTCACGACTGACCAGAAGACTACATGCACAGTTTGCTAGGAATCATGTAGACATAATGCCTTCAATGCGAAGCTCAAACTTATTGCTATGGTTTTTCTTTGAGTATATAGGAGTTGTTCTCATGTTTTTTTAGTGTTGATGGTAGAGCTATGCTCCTGATTGTAAAGTTTTTATGAGGCCTCTAGTTCTCTGGTTGTGTATTATCACTTGAGACTTCTTGTTTAATGGAAGTCAATTTCTCCTTCATTTCTTTTGCCTTTGATTCTGAAAACTCAGGCATGGATGATCCAGTCGAGTGTTATTATTGTAATGTAATGTAGGTTTTATTGTAGTATTGTTGCAACATTTTTTAGTTTCTTGAAGTTTTCAGATCTAAGAGGATCTTACATCTGGAAATTTTCCTCTATAGGCGGCTAGAAAATTGGATGTCCATAGAAATCATTCACATTTTCTCCTCATGCTCTTCTGCCTACTCACCACTATGCAAACTTACTGACTAAATTTAGATCAAGACCTCAATTGTATATGCACACAAACCCATCTTTTTGATTTAAAGCAATATAATCTTGGGACTGGATCTAGACCACCCTTTAAAACTATTCACTGTGACATATAAACTGATGGGTACTGGGCTTACTTCTAAAGAAATCCATGGGTGACTTCCAGTCCTAACACATAGCATGGGCACCAAATGGCATTTTAGGAAGTAAGTAGGGTGCCCATGGAGGGTAGGAACTACTGTATAGGTTATGATGTGCAAAAGGAAAGGATAATTCCACATCCTAATGGGATCAGTCCTAAGGCATGATATCAACAGAATGGATGGATAATAATGAAAATCATGGATGGAGGGAAAAACATATCCCTATATGTCAATTCAAAAGCCATACCTTGAGTACAATGGATTTCACCATATAAAAATGTCACTAAAAGCATCATTGATTCCTATAAAACACATCTAGAAATACTAGACTTGGGGTTAAAACGTGTAGTGAAATCTAAAAAAACAAATGTTTTTGGATTTTTTGGATATGATATATGTAAAAAAAAATTAGTCACACCACACACCAATGTACAAGGAACTACGCATCTGACGCTTTACGCAAACTATATCCCATGCCTAGTCTCAGGACAAGGATCTTGATTGACATTGATGAACTCATGAGCCATTTCTAGCATCATATGGCTCACCATGTTGGGGGAACATCAGATAGTAATGAATTTGAGTAGTCAAAGATACTCATATTGAGTGGTTTTTTGGGCTAGGATAACCCACAAAAATTGGGAGCTCTACAGGATACTCTGACAAATTCCCCCAATCCTGGATCAAGACTCATCGTGCTAACTCTCATCGGTTCTGAATCAAGAAAAGATGATCGATGTGTCACCTCATCCATTGGATTATCTATGAAATCCATGACATCAAGGATGACCTCTTGGAAGGTAGCTCAGTATCTAGGAAATCATGTGAACTCAGAGAGTCAACAACCCGTGCAGGAAGAGTGGGATGATCACACTCCATATTAGGATGGATGTAAGGTAATAAATGTAATATAATATGTAGAAACATGAATATTCAATAGATATCAATGGAACAACAAAATATTAAGAAGAGAAATACCAAAAATAATGCCTTTATTCAAAGAAAGAAATGTTCACTTGCCTCTTCGAGGGGGAAACCTCCAGTGGAGCAGAGATCTACTACAATAATTATCAAGAAAAAACTTTATCATGCCTCCTACTCTTATTTATACTAATTATATCTTCTAAAGAACATTCTAGAGGAACATATTTATATAATTGGAATCTTCTATTAGGTCTTCTTACATTGACTTGTTCATATTTATTAAATAAAACTTATTGATTAATGTCATCCTTTATTACATGAAAAATATATTATTCTATCTACATGAGGGGTTAGGGAGGTTAGGTAACCTAACATTGCCCCTCCCCTTGAAAAAGATCATTTTCAATAAGGCTTAATATAAGTAAATTGTTGCAGAATGGTAGTCAGCTCCTAGGTGGCATCTTCTGGTGGAGTATCCTTCCATTGAACTAAAACTTCCTTGATGGTGCATTGATGGAGACGGTGCTCATACTAGTCCAATGCATCTTGTGGCTACAACCAAATGGAACCTTCTTCATCCAACTCTGGTAGATTGGTATGGGTGTGTAACTTAGTGTCAATCACTTTCTTCAGGCATGAGACATGAAAAACAAGATGTATCTTGGAGTGACTAGGCAAGTATAACTGATATGCCACTAGTTTCATGTGTTTGAGAATAGTATAAGGACCATAAAATTTGGGGGAAAGTTTATAAAAATACTGGGATTTTAGTGAATTCTGATTATACGGTTGTAGATGGAGAAACACCTAGTCCCCTTCAACAAATTGACGTTTAGAATGACCATGATTTATTTGTTTCTTCATGCGGTTATGAGCGATGAACAAATGTTCTTTGAGAGTACAGAGAATGGTCATGGAGACTCTAAGATTGCATTCAACCTATTGAAACTTTGATACACCCATCATGTATGGGCTAATGGATGGTGTCTTCTATCCGTACATTGATTCAAAGTGATTCAGGCAAGCAGTAGTATGGTAAGAGGTGTTGTACCACCATTCAACTAGTGGTAACCATTGAACCCACTGACATTTTCGGTCGAATGCAAAACACCTCAAATATGTTTCTAAACATTTGTTGACCTCTTCCATTTGGCCATCATCCTAGGGATGATAGGTTGTGTTGATATGTTAATTATTGCCAAAAATTGTTGGTAAAATTTGAATCTTGGTCATAAACAATAGAATGAGGCATTCCATGGAGTTTGAAGATATTATCCATACACAATTGAGCCACTACAGATGTTTTGAATGGGTTTTAAAGAGAACAAAAATGAGAATATTTGGAAAGACGATCGACTACAACCATGATGATTGACTTATTTCCTGATTTGTGTAAGCCAATAATGAAATCCATAGAAATATCTGTCCAAATAGTAGGTGGAAGTGGAAGTGGTTGGAGTGTGCCTAGAGGTTTGGAAAACTCACCCTTTATTGTGTTGACAGATATCACATTCGACCACAAAGGTGTGGATGTCCTATTTCATACCATCCCAAAAGAACGAATATTTGACCCATTCATATTTTTTGGTAAAACCTGAATGACCTATCATAGGTGAAGCATGAAACATATATAGCACCATGGATTTAAGGGTTGACTATTTGATTAATTATAGGAAACCTTTATAGCTAAACTCTTCATTGTGTCAAGAGTACCTTTGAGCAGTTTGGGGATATTTTTCTAGTCGTTGGATTAGGCTATAAATTTTGGGGTCTTGCAACTATTCCCGATGAATAGCCTAGATCTAGTTGGAAATAAGAAATGAGAGGGAAAAGAGGGACCCTTCTTCTTCATATTTCCTAGAAAGATCATAAAACACCACATTTTATTTTCCCTTCTTGTAAATGATCTCATAATCATATCCAAACAACTTGGTCACCCAATTTTTTTTCTCTAGAGATGAAATCCATTGATCCATGAAATATTTGAGGCTTTGAAGATATTTTTTAATTTGTAAGCATCATCCCAATAGATAAGGGTGTCATAGATCCATTGCATGAAAAATAAACAACATTTACTTTTCATAGATCAATTGACCCAAATGTCTCTCCGACAATTATTTGTTGGTGAAAGCCAAAAGTCATCCATATTGCATAAGGACTGCCCCAATTCCCCTCCCTGATGCATCACATTCCAAAACCAAGGTCTTGGTGAATTCAGGTAGGTCCAGTATAGGAGTAGTGCACATAACTTCTTTCAAGGTTTGGAAGGATTAGTCAATGGTTGGAGTCTAACTAAAAGCATTCTTTTTAAAGAGAGTTTCTAGAGGAGCCATGATTTTTCCATAATTATGAACAAAGTTGTGATAATATCTTGTTAAACTTAGGAAACCACATATACTTTTAATCATTTTAAGCCAAATCCAATTCTACATAGCTTCAATTTTCTTAGGATCCACCCATACAACATCCTTTCCAACAATATGACCTAGGTACCCAACTTCAGAGATGCCAAAATCACATTTAGACTATTTGAGGAAAAGTTTGTTCTTCGAGAGGAGATGGAGAACTTATCCACATTGGTGAGATGGGGCTTGCCAAGTTTTATTATAGATGAGAATATCATCAAAGAATACTAACACAAAGTGACAGAGAAAAGGATGAAAGACATGATTCATGAGACTTTGAAAAGTGGAGGGGAAATTACATAGACCAAAGGGCATGACCAAGAACTCATAGCAGCCCTAATGAGTGTGAAATGTAGTAGTGGGAATGCCTTCCTCTTTCATATGTATCTAGTGGTATCCAGAACAAAGGTCAATTTTGGTAAAGTATTGAGCCCCACTGAGTTCATATAGAAGGTCATCTATGACTGCAATGGGAAATTTCTCCTTGATGGTAAGTTTGTTGAGGGCATGAAAATCCAGACACATGCACCAAGTGCCTTCCTTCTTGAGGACCATGAAAACAAGGGAATAATAGGGGATGGTACTAGGATGGTTAACACCTGCTTCTATCAATTCTTGGACAATTTTCTCGATTTCAATTTTGTTAGAAAAGGTATGGCGATAAGGGTCCACATTGAGAGGAAGACTGCTTAAAATTAAAGGAATGTAATGGTGATGGTTGTCGTGTGAGGGGGAAAGGCCATGGAGAGTTTGGAAAATAGTGTGATGTTGGGAAAGGATAGATTGAAGGTCGGGGTGCAAAGAGGGAGTCTCAAATACTTGAATGGAATGGATTTGGGAAATGATGCCAAAATTACCTTTTTTGAGTAACTTTTCCATGCGGTGGGAACTGATGATCTCTAGAGAGCTTGTTGTAATTCCTAGGAATTTATACTGTTGGACTTCCTGTTGGAATGGCATAGTCAAATCCTTAAAATCCATGGTTATGGGGCGTAGATTATGTAGCAATTCAGCACCAAGCACAATGTCACAACCACCCATGTCAATAGCAAACATGTGAGATTTCAATTTATACCAACCAAATTGTAGGTGCACATTTTCACAATGTCGCCCACATTTCATGAAACCACCATTGGCAATAATGATTTGAAAATTGTTGATAGAATAGATATAACAATTGATTTATTGTGAAAGGCATCGATCAATGAAATTATGAGTGTTTCCACTATCAACTAAAATGATGACTTTCCTATTCTTAATGTAACCAATCAATTTGAGGGTTTGGGGAGAAGAAAAACCAGTGAGAGAATCTAGCGAAATTAGTGGTCCAACTTTGGGAGGATTAGAGGGTGGTGTAATATCATCTTCTTGGGGTATTGATAACTCAAGAGAAACCTCAACATATTCATTAGAAACATCCTCTGAAATGGCCATAAAAAGTTTTTTTTCTTTACACTTGTGCCTAGGAAATTATTTATCATCACAATTATAGAAAAGACCCTTGAGTTGAAATTCAACCATTTCCACTCATTTTAATTTTTGGACCTTCAGAGGAGTGGCCAAAGGTGCAGGATTGGGGGGTCGAGGGGAGGGAATAAAAGAGGGCTTTTTGTTATGGGAAAATATGACCTGTTGTGCTTCCTTGGTGCATTTAGTTACTTCCAACCAAGTTTGGGGGTGATCCATGAGGACCTGGGATCATATTTCATCCTTGAGGCGACTGATAAAGCATTCCCAGAAGAAGGCATTGTTCATACCCTCTGTTTAGAAATCCAAGTGCTCGAAGGCAAAAATAAAATCTTCTATTGTTCGAGATTGTTTCAACTGAGTCAAACAACCTAAATGGTGGGTTTCTGTGTCAAATCATTCATACAACTCAACAGCAAATGGTGTCCAAGCAACATGCCCTTGGCATGCATTTCTATGCCATTGCCACCATTTCCAATTTTAAATATCTAAATACAGAACTTCGTAACAAATCTTGGTCAAGTCATTGGTAATTCCATACAGGGAAAAATAATGTTCCATCTAAGTGACCAAGGTTGTTAGATCCGAGCCATAAAATGTGTTCACCTCAACCCTAGGAAGACAAGGATCATGATTGGAATGAAAGTTCAAAGGATTGGAAGAGTCAACATCTTTGACTTGGGGGTTTGTTCTATAGGAGGAAGGACCCTTGGATATGAATTTTTGGAAAGAGGAGTGGAGTTCTTTAATTCAACTAGAGAGTTGTTCCTGGATGTGATCCATTTGGGCATGAATGGTAGTAATTTCATTATTCAATTTATAATTGGTTTCATCTTGGCAAGTGGGGACCATTAGGAGATGAGGGGTGGGTCCGCCAAAAAAAAAGGTGTATACGTGATATATAACATTACAATAAGGGAAACAACATGAAACCAATGGGATAAGTGCTAAATAAGGGTGTTAGGAAGGGGTCGGGTCCATGGGGAAAAAAGGATTGAAAATGATAGGTACCACTGCGATCAAGGAAAAGAGAGGAATCCAATAGGATAAGTGCCAAATAAGGGTGTCAAGAAGGGGTCGGGTCCACGGGAAAAAAAAGGCTTGAAAATGATAGGCACCACTGTGATTAGGGAAAATAGAGGAATCTAATGGGATAGGTCTCAAATAATGGTGCAGGAAGGAGTCAATTATTTTATTTTATTTTACTCATGGAGTTATACTCTGATATGAATAATATTGCAGTGTCAAAATGCCCAAATTCTTAATAGGAAAAAATTCATAGTAAATTTGCAGCTAGAATGCAAGAGGTGAAGTTGTGCAGCTAGAATGTACTTTTTTTTCCTTATCTAGTCTGTTCCCCTATATAAGGTTTACAGGGTTCCTATGGACAAGATTTTTCCCTATGCTATAGCTCTCTGATATACGTGTGGGGTTGAATAATAGTTCTTGGACCAATTTCCCGGGGCACCAACTAAGGAGGCTTGACTATACCCTTAGTTGTACTATCTGATTACCTAGGTACTAGAGGGTATCTTCCCAAGTTTTGTTCTCTATGGAATTATAGAAGTCATGTGGTCGATAAACTGATCTAGGGTTGGTTTCAAGAGACCTAGCGAACTCCTGATATACATATCAGTACGTGGGAGTGATGGTTGTGTACAAATTCTCTCTGATGCAGTACTACTTGAGGGGTACCAACAAGGGTTACAGAGGTTTCCAACAAGGAAGAAACTTTGGTTTCTAGGAAATCCCATGAAACCATTTGTATTTCCTATGTGTAGTCTTCCCCACCACAGTTTTACCCATTGAACAACAGATCTCTATGCTTTAAAGACATTGACAATACACGTCTCTACCCTAGAAAAACATTTAACCACGATTCTTTCCAAGGAAAGTGCTATGATACCACTTGTAAAGTACTAGATGTAATATAATATGCAGAAACAAGAATATTCAGTAGATATCAATGGAACAACAAAATATTGAGAAGAGCAATACTAGAAATAATACCTTTATTCAAAGAAAGCAATGTTCAGTTGTCTCTTCGAGGGGGAAACCTCCAACAGAGCAGAGATCTATTATAATAATTCTCAAGACAAAACTTTCTCATGCCTCCTACTCTTATTTATACTAATTCTATCTTCTAAAAAACATTCTAGATGAAGATACTTCTAGAAATGGAAGCTTCTATGAGGTCTTCTTACATTGATTTGTTCATATTTATTAAATAGGCCTTATTGACTAATTTTTTCCTTTATTACTTGGAAAATATATCATTTTATCTATGTGAGGGGTTAGGGAGGTTAGGTCCCTAACAATGAAGGTGTTGACCAATATCATTTGACACTAATGAGATCACTAGGTAGGAAATATTAGCCTCTATGAGTGACATACTGGCTCTGTAAGACTCAACTTCCTTACGACAAGAAACCACCCAAGGATCGAAAGACCTGAGGGATCCACCGATAAATGAAGAGATCATATTGATCAAAGAGAAAGTTGTAGCAGGAGGTGGAAAGGGAAGGGGAAATGTACCCATTAGAGAGGATTATTTTAACATCCCCACACCAACACTTGTATAAGCGTTATGTGAATCACTAACAAAGGGTATGTTGGAACCCACATTAGGTCTAAGGTCTGGGGTACAAAATGCAAGTTAATCAATCGTTACGATCTTTCCTTGGTGATAAAAGTGAAAGACCCTAAAGATGAATGAGACAACCATATTCATATCATAGAAAAGGTGCATCCAAGTAGCAAATTATACTCCAACAAAGCATCGACTACCTCCACCTCAACAGAGACAGTCTTTCCACCTAACCCAATGGTAAATGCAACAATAATACCATGAGGCTTAAACATGTGTCCATCAAAATCCTTCAACATGGTGTGAGATAGGTCGATCTTTGGAGAGCCAATGTATTTCCAACATGACATGGATATGATGCAAGATGATGCACTTTAATCAATGACTATGCAGAAGATGCTCTTCCCAAGTACTCTCACTATGATTTGGAAAGAAAGCTAGTGGGGAAGCTGATTATGAGCCTAGTCCATGTCAAATGCAATCAAACTAGTTTTTGAGGGATCCACCCCACTTATGGCAAACAAAAAATATTTCTTTTAGGGATATTCGGAGAAACCAGAGTATTATCATTCAAAAATCGACAGTTTGAATCCATATCACGACCCATCTTGAGGACTAAAATCCTAAGTAAAAAAGAAACAGATGAGCATAAATAAATACAAAATCCTAAATATAGAGGGAGGAAACCATAGGAGTCAGCTTTATGAAACCCTAAAATTGAATTAATGCAACAATTTTAATATTTAATTAATTCTTAATATTATTGTTAATAATTATTTTTTTAAGGTTTTAGTATATAATTGAATATTGATATTATTGTTGAAAATTGTGTTATTAGAATTAATGGTAATAGCGTTATTAATATTATAAAGTATTAAAGAAAAATCCCTAAATTAGCATTTAATAATAAAATTAGTATTAAGTTCTTAGGGTTGGTAATAAATAATATTAGTTTAAGTAATAAAGTAAATCAATATTATTTAATGTTTAATATGTACTAGTCATGATAATGATAATGTACTATGTAATAATATTAATGGTATACTATGTGCTTTTTAAGAATTTAGGTTATAATTATTGTAATATTTTTAAAAGAGCTTAAAAATAAAAATTCTTAGAGTAATAATATTAACGATGTTATAAGAGTTTTTTTTAGGGTTTGTACTATGTAATAATATTAATAGTATACTATGTGTTTTTTGAATTTAGGTGATAATTAATGTAATATTTTAAAAAGTGCTTAAAAATAAAAAGTCTTAGATTAATAATATTAACGATGTTATAAGAGTATTTTAGGGTTTTATAATGTTATTCTTACTAGAGAAATTGCTAAGGTTATAAATTAATGTTATTTAAAATTACTAAGTAACCCTAGAAAATGGTATTAAGGGGAAGGACTAAACAAAATAATCCTACTAATGTAAAAATCTTATTACCCAAAGTATTAGAATTAAAATTTTAGATATTTTATGTTAATTAAAGAGTTATTAAAATTGATTTAAGTACTTAGGTTATTATTAATTAATAAGAACAATCTACTGAAATTGATTTTAAAATACTAAAAAGAAAGTACTACGACGGGAAAAAACTAGAGAGTGGGAAGTGGAAGAACTAAGAAGAGAAGGGAAGAAAACTAGGAGAATCGGGGTAACAAGGACACGCCTCAACTTTTTTAGCTAATACAACTATCGTGGATCAAAGGAATCCATATTTCGCTGATTTATAGACCATTGTCTATGTTCAGGTTGTTAGGATGCTTGAGGATTTCAATGGCTTCAATAATTCGCCATTTGAAGAAATGCTTTTCCTTTGCTAGAATTTTGGTGTCTTTTGTTGCATGGGGCATCCTTGGAAAACTTCAAGAGCAGACATGACACATGGTGCCCGGGCCAAGTCTTCCACAATATTGTAGTTGTGGGTGACCTATGTGTTGGGATTGTGTTTCATGCATCGAAGAACACCCTTAGGTGGGCAAAGCAATGTGTCAAACGATAGCTTCTCTATCTAGAGAGGGGCACTAGGCTGGGAAGAGAAAGTTGGATACTTATTTGAAAGACCTACCTTGGGGGTATCATAGTTGTTGGATCAGGTTTTTAAGGAAACCATTTGATCAAACATCATTATATTTGTGGTTGAGGATGATCCCTCAAACTAAGGGATACCTTCCATTCCCCCTTGTGGAGGGACATGATCTGATGCAACCATTTGTTGAGGCTTGGGGGGAAGGGATGAGTCAAAACAACAAGCTATTGCGGAGCCTTCTGTTTGGAAAGGTAGCGATGGATTTCATCCTTCCTAGGACACTAGTGACTAGGGTGGTCCTCCCCACAAATCCTACATGGGAACCACTCTTCTTCTTCTCCTTGGTGCCTCTCCCAATATTGGTTTGGGCTTAAGGGGCTCCACTTTCATAATTATAATTATTATTATTATTATTATTATTATTATTATTATTATTATTATTATTATTATTCCCCCCATGTTGCTGAGGGTTATTCGGTTTCCTAGATTCCTCTAAATTCACCTAGGAGGGTTGAGCAGGATCCTGAGCAATTTGGGTGATGGGCTTAGCATTCAGTGGGTTTGACGAAATTTTCATGTTACCCAACTGACTAGATAACTATCCCACAGATGCATTGAAAATAGAACCAACAACACCATCAGCATGGGGTCCTAGGTTTGGTCTATGTGGATCTATCGATGGCCTCACAGATTGCGGGATGATATCATAAAAACTTCTAGGCTGAGAATATATAAGATCTAAATGATGGGAATGAAAGATGGATTTCTCCTCGGAAGCCACCCATGCCATAGAAATATCCTTGGAAATAGGTGGAAAGAGGGATTTGGTAAACCACTCCATAAGGAGTTGGTCATAAATTTTGTCTTTGATCATTATACGCCTTCGTCTCCACTCGTGAATATGATTGGAAATGTGAGTGGATGTGTCTTGGTGCAGAGATGTCAAGAGATCTATCCCAGTCTCATACCTAATGGGAAGGTTAAAAGGAGTCAAAAACACCATATCCAAGTTGTTGAAGCTAGATAAGGAAGCGCCCTTAAGTTATATGTATCACTTAGCGGCACCTCCTATCAAGGATCGTTGGAAAATATGCAACCGCATACTATCATCCATTGAGGAGTTAGATGAAAACCATAAATGATAAGTCATGATATGCATAGATGTGTCTTCTTTGGGATTACCATCAAACTTTGGCATGTAAAATGGTATCTTTGCAGGTGTGGCCAGCCATAATAGATCATGGAGAATGAGGTAATTTGTCAAACACAAGAAATATGGAAATTATAATGTCACCAAAAGAGGCAACAATTTATTGGAAAAGGAAGGTGGGATGGATGACAAACATCCTGATGCATGGATGAGCCTTGTTCCCCCTATATGAGTGTTTCCGAATGAAGGAGGGATTCCAAGAGGGTGATTTCCCCTAGGGATGGAATCACTCCAAGGAGTGTGACTACTCTTGGGACCAAACATGCCCCTAGCAAGATTACCTCTAGGGAGAAAAGGATTGTACATTCCCCCAAAAGGTTTACCTCTAGGAGAGGATATGCACCCTATAGGAAAAATGCTCCCCCAACCAAAACTAGCCCCTGAAAAACTTCCAAAATTATATGAACAGATAAAAGGGTAGCCACCAAACTAAGCATAATTTCCCGTAGGGGGATTACTCCCAAGAACAATGCTATAACTAGAAGGTCTGCTACTCCCTAGACCAAAAGTTCCCCCAAGGGGATTTCCCCCGAGGATGGAGGTAAATGGTGAAGGGATAGAGCTACCAGGAATCAATGTACTACCCCATGGGATGTTAAATCCTCCCAAAACACTTTTTCCCCAGACTGACTAGTAACAACCCAAAATCCACTAGACATATTCCAACCGAAGAAAAAACCAACATTTGGAATCCTTAGGCCACATATAGGGATATTAGGGGTGAAAGAAGTTCCACTCCCAAAATTGAAGCCAAGTCTAGGCCCCAATGGATAGAGATCTAGATGTGGGAATCACAATAGATGTTATGGAAGTGTTAATTTCAGGTAGACTCACAAAAGGAAAATCATATACAGTCGACATCCCCCAAATGGAAACACCTGATGAAATGGGCATGGATGATGTAGGTCCAATGACACTAAGGGACAACAATGTGGACATCACTCAGGTGCCCCTATAAAACTTGTCAATGGGCTAGAAGTTGTAGGCACAATGGAAACAACACCTAGGCCCAACATGTTGTGAGAATGACTAAACAAGGAAAAAGGTTCACTAAAGAACTCCCTAACCTAGACAAGTACGAGGTTGTTAGGACTAGTCAAATGATGGTTAAAATGAGGTGGAGGACTCTCATTGACCACTTCAACCTCAAATGTCTCACTCTCATTAGACATTATGTCTGGCTCTCTATACTTTGTGTCTCCAATCTCTCACCACTTCAGAGGTGGTTGTTCCTCCGTGATAGGTGCAAGTCCTTATTGTCGATGGGAGAAATGAAGCGTTTCTCATCCAAAGTGAATGAAAAATGTTATGACCAAATAACAATTATCCTATGGCTAATGTAAAATCGGAACTAAAGAGAACACCCATAACAAATCTAGGCAAACAGACAAGAAAACCAATGGATCAGGATGCCTTCCAAAAACCAACCCTCCGGGGGAGATGAAGTCACCACAAGATTGGATAGTGAAGGTGTGAAGAAAAATTATGATAATTTACACGAAGCATCCATGACTGGTGCAAGTACCCTTTATTAAGGAAGGAACCCTTCAAGGGAACTAAAACCATGATTGAATGTCTCTACTAGATACCACAATTATATCCCACCTGCAATCACCTATGTATCTACCTAGGAGTGGCCACTAAGGTTACCAACTCACAATCGATGAGTAGGAAAATAGTTGAAGTTCTGACCACACATATGGGTAGGGAAACTAAGTTCGAAGCCTCAAGAGTGCTACCTCATAGAGAGTTCAGGCACTTCAAGACCCCCATACATCTATAGTCGAAGTAGTCTAGAAAACACCAAGAAATGTAGAGAGGGGTAATAACCCTACTTTCCCTAATGCAACCTCATTCTTTAATTCTATGTTAGAGGAGTCTCCTGACACACTAGTTGTGAAAATGGATTTGCACACTCTTTAATGACTTCTAGGTTTCATTTTGTGGCCTTGGATAGTTAACTCTCCAATTCTGCACCAACGCCCTAATCCTATCTATGTTGGTGTTGCTAGTAAGAAAAATAGTCTAATTGTACTGTTCCTGACTTGGATAGTCTAGGAAACATTGCTAATGTGTGTGTAGGATCAAGGGTTTACAGCATATAAATGATCATACAAATAATAAACACAACAAAAGACTGCAAAGTTTGTATTATGATATCTCTGTGGATTACAAAAATGGCTGAATGCAGCTAAATAAACTAACAATATGCGACTAGATCAACAGACAAAGGATCTTAGCCAGAATACAAATAAACAACTGTGGCTAAATTAAATAACAACACTCGGCTAGATCAAAAGACAAAAGGATCTTAGCCTAAATACAAATAAGCAACTAAAAGATAATACCCAGAATATGGGAGCACTGCAGATTTAATGAAGAATGATGGAAGACCTGGATGATCTTCCCAGTGACTAGGGTGTGTCTTTCAACACCAAAATCAACCAACTGGTGTCTTCCTCCTGGAATACACTGAACTATCTCTCCTGAGATGCGCCTCTTCTCCTCAATGACAAGTCATAATCTACATAATGATGAATTAGGTCCCTGACCCTTCCTTTATAGATTTCCAAAACCCTAAATCATGTTGAAACCCTAATTCACTGTTGACTTCCAAAACCCTAAATCACTATTGAAACCCTAATTCACTGTTGACTTCTATTTTTACCTCATAATGACTTAAAAGTGCTTTTAACCCTTTTTAGATCAATGCCACTTTTTGAATATAACACATGTGACTGGAGTGACCTCTAGTAACCCTGTTTACCCCTCTTTGGCCCTGGCTATAGTCTAACGGGGTAGTTTAGACCATTAAGACTCCTCTCTAGAGCTCCTATTTGGAAAGGGGCATTACAGTCCTCCCTTCCCAAAATTGCTTGTCCTCAAGCAATACCAGTCCAGGGTGTTGCAACACCTGCTCGCTCTCCCAGGTAGTGTCCTCCACTGGAAGCCCTCTCCATCTGATCAAACACTCTCTGATGACCCTGCTCCTTATTTTCCACTCCCGGAACTCAAAAACCTCCTTCAGAACTAACTCCAACTGTCCCTCCTCATCCAACAGGGGAAGCACCTCTAATGTGCTAATGAATTGTCCCACTGCCTTTTTGAGGCAAGACACGTGGAACACGTTATGAATCTTTCTCCCTTATGGAAGCTCTAGCTCATAAGAAACCTTGCCTACTCGGTGCATGATCTTGTAAGGACCATAAAATCTAGGCTTGAGATTCTCGGCCCCACTCTTCTTCATAGATGACTGTCTGTAGGGTTGGAATCTCAAGAAAACCAAATCTCCAACCTCAAAGTTGTGCTCTATCTTGTGCCTGTCTGCACTTATTCTCTATCGGTTTTGCGCCATCTATAGGTTCTCTTTCAACAACTTGAGAATCTCCTGACTCTTTATGATCCAATCCTTGGCCTTGGGAGATCTTCTCTCCTCTAAGACCAAGTCTACCAAAGTGGGAGAATCTTATCCATACAATGCTCAGAAGGGTGTCATNCTAAATGTAACCACATTACCCACGTTCTCTATTGTCCTCCTACATAGTTCCTCAAATACCCTTCAACCCACTTGTTGACAATCTCGGTCTGCCCATCTGTCTAAGGGTGATAACTGGTGTTAGGTGTCAACTATGTCCCCACCAACCGAAACAACTCTCTCCAAAATGTCCCTATGAACCGACTGTCCCTATCACTGACGATGTTCTTCGGAAACCCATGAAGTCTAAAGACCTCCCTAAAGAAAAGCTCGGCTACCTAAACTGCACTATACTTTGTCAGTATGGCATAGAAGTGAGAAAAATTAGTTAATTTGTCGACCAATACATAGATATAGTCCTTACCCTGGACCTTGGGTAGACCTGTTATGAAGTCCATAGATATACTCTCCCATTTCTACTCTAGAATGGTGAGTGGCTGAAGTATCCCTACTAGAAGAGCATGCTCTGACTTGTTCTGCTGGCAAGTCACACACTCACTGACGTGTCTCATAATGTCTTGTTTGAGGCCCTTCCATGAGAACCTTTCTCTGATCTGTCTGTAGGTTTTGAAAAACCTTTGATGGCTTGCTAGAGGTGAATCATGAACTGTGGTGAGGATCTTCTTCTTAAGCCTTGAATCTAGCACCAAGTAGACTCTATCCTTGTAAAATATGACATCGTCAATGACCCTATACTGGTCATCCTGTATCTTCCCATCCATCACCTCACAAGTGAACTTGTTCTTGGAATATTCCACTAACAATTGGGATTTCCAATCTGCTGAAATCTCCATAAAAGAACATGACGCAGGTCTCCTCGATAGTGCATTGGCCACAATGTTCTTCTTCCACTTGACATACTCTATGTCAAAGTCGAATGCTTGTACCTTCATCACCCATTTTTGTTGGCGCTCACTGAGGTCCTTCTGCTCTAGGAAATATTTCAAATTGTTGTGATCGGTCTTGACCACGAATTTGCTACCCACCAAATATTGTCTAAACTTGGTCAAGGCATGCATGACTACCAACATTTCCTTGTCATAAATGGAGTACAAGCTCTTAGGTTTACTAAGCTTTCGTCTCTCGAATACAATGGGGTTTCCTCCCTTCATCAAAACTGCACCGATCCCTTCCCAAATGCGTCACACTCTAGTACAAATGGAAAGGTGAAGTCTGGCAGTGCCAACACTAGACAAGTGCCCATGAAATCCTTCATGTGATCAAAGGCTTCCTGTGATTTCTCGGTCTCTATGAAGGCCTCGTGCTCAGTAATATCTATCAACAGTGCTCCAAGCTGAGAAAAACCCCGGACGAACCGCCTGTAATAGCTACACAACCCAAAGAAGCTCCTCAATTCTATCACATTCTTGGGCGTCGACCAATCCAGAATGGCCCTGATCTTCTCTTGGTGCACCTATACCCCCTGTGCATTGATGATGTGACCTAAGTAAAGAATCTCTATCATACCAAACTCGCACTTGAACTCTTTGGCATACCATGATGCTCAATACCTCATCCAGGTGCCTCATATGCTCTTGCCATGACCAACTATAGATTAAGATGTCGTCGAAGAAAACCAAGACTGATTTCCTTAACTAATCCTTGATTATATGGTTCATGCAAGACTGGAATGTAGCCGGTGCATTCTTTAGCCCAAATGGCATAACCAAGAACTCGAAGTGTCCGAAATGACATTGAAATGTTGTCTTCTCTATGTCCTACTCTCGGATGTTGATATGATGATATCCAGAGCATAGATCAATTTTTGAGAAGAAAACAGCCCCATGCAGTTCATCCATCAACTCGTCAATGCATGGGATAGGGTATCGGTTCTTGATGGTTTTATTTTTCAAGGCTCGGTAATCAATGCACATCCTCATGGAACCATCCTTCTTGAGAACTAAGACAACTGAAGAAGAAAATGGGCTATTGCTCGGTCTGATGTGTCCCATTTCCAACAATTCCTTGATTTCCTTCTCTATCTCATCCTTGAACCTCCTAGGATGATTATAGGGGGGGTGATCATATGTTTGGCACCCTGCTCCAACTCAATGGTGTGCTCA